>JAGDQP010025676.1:8521-26691 GCA_022664845.1 Lepisma saccharinum
AATGGTCAATTGTAGTAGGTTGTGATGGGGAAATAATTGGAAGGTTGGATGGTTTGGATTCTGCAGGTCGGAGTGGTAATACAAGTCCGGGATTATCAGGGGTAGGTTCAGGTCTGTCTTTGCATTTGTAGCTGTACGTGGGGTGCTGTTTGCTACAGGTAATACGTTTGGGTGGTTGGTTTAGGTTAGAACAGTCTTTGGTGGTGTGTGGACCAGTACAGTATCCACATTTAGGGGTGTTTGCACAGTTTGAGGTATTATGGTCATTATATGTCTGACAGTGTTCACATCTGGTAGGTAGAGGAGGTTGGGAACGGGATGGTTCAACACGGTATCGTTTCCTGCATATAAAGGCACCGGTAGTAAGGAGGACTGTAATTGTCTCTGAATGATGAGTGAGGACGCGGACCATGTAACTAGGTGTTCCGGTTTGAGTTTTGATTCTGATGGACTTCGTGATAGTCTGTCCTTCGGCCGTTAGCTCCTGCTCTATTTCTTCGTCTGTTAAATCCGGATTCACTCCTCGTATAACAACGGAAAGAAACGGAGGTCTACGTGGAGGTGGCTGATGTTTTACATGTGGAGATTCAAGTCGTACGAAATGTGCAGATGGTCCAAAGATTTCCAAACTGAATTTGTATCTGATTTTCTTGGCTAAATTAGGTTCGGTAGATTTGACGATGATGCCATTTCGTGTAGGAATGATCCGCATGATGATGTCTCGAGGTACGTATTTTAGGAACTGTAGAAAGAGCAGTTTTGGATTTTGGAATTTAGGATCAAATTTAGTCAGTAAGAAAGAATGTTTTGAAGTTGCAGGAATACAGGCGACAGAATTTTCGTAGCCGCTGTGTTCTATGCTATGGTCGGAGTCAGATTCGCTTAACATATGAGATCTATTCGATGATGATGAGCGTCCAGAATTGTCATTGGTTAAGGAAATGTTCTCGTCAGTGCTGCGTTTTTGTTTGCCTTGTTCTTTGGTTTTGATTGTGGCTGAATATGATGGTGGATCTTGATATGGTGGTCCAGATACTTGCTGTGGCAAACGATGTTTTCCAGTTGGATGTTGATTAGACATGATGTAGAGAGTAGTAGCTGTCAGAAGGATGAGTAGCGTCTTGGCATAAGTCAGTCCAACGAGATGAATGTCGGAGGTAAAAACTGTCGTGGTGAATGAGAAATGATGATCAGTCTTTGTGCAATGACCGCTATATCTCAAAATAACCTTCACCCCTCGGCACTGAAAAATGCTGTCGATCCCAATGTGGTTGTATATGAACTTTTCTCGCCTGTGTGTGTGCTTCTCAGGGTCCCTGTTAGTGCATTAACAATCCACAGTTAGGCTAGTTTAAGTGCTTTTTTTTTTACAAAATTGGCAACCATCTTATAAATAAAGGGTAACGGAAATAGTTGTGACATGATCAGTTAAGTTGTCAATACCATAAAAATGATTAAAGATCTGCTAAGAAAATATTGACAGCAATAAAAATATAAAATAAGAATTAAAATGCAAAAGAAATAAAACAAATTGCTCGATAAATAAAAAAAGTTAGTCACCTCAGCTTCAGACAAACTTTGGTTCTGTCATCTGTTGTCCACAAGAACAAGCTTTCTTTACTGCCTCGGGGTGAAGTATTTTCTTGCATTCAAATGAAATAAGAATGATTAGTTCGAAAAATATTATTTATATATGGAGAGCTGCCACACACACTTATAATAGTATAAGCTTTTTCCGTGTGATTCCGCCCCTCTTCCTACTATCAATGTTTGGCTGGTGTGATGTTAGAATTCGCACTAAATAGCTGGCAGTGAAAGTACGATACAACCTGCTGTAGACCTCTCTTGGGCTGCCGCGTTTGGTCATTAATTTTGGGAATATCAGGGAACATTGTAAGTAAATAGTATACCAATGGAGTAATACGCCGATAGGTCCTGCGCCTGCCCCAACCTCATCTGTTCACGTTTGGTAGAACTGCGTCACCTCCTGACAGCTTTGTATCAGGAGCTTTCTACACCCAGTGTGGCCGTCACACCTTTATTCACGTGATTCCACAATTTGCCTCGCGACGCTAGTTGGACGCCGAAAAGTGGGACTCCAAGCGCGAATTGAACCCGGGACCACGAGGACATGAGTCCAATGCTCTAACCACTAGACTATGGAACCCCCAAGGTAAGTAACTGGTAAGCGGAAAAATCAACATAAATATTGTTTTGCCTTTTCTTCTAAAAGAATAGGAAACCTGTTTTGAAAAAGTGCCGTTTCTTTACGGAAAAAATATAATTTGTGATGTGTACCGATAGTCAGAAAATTGTCAGAACGTTGTACCTTGTATTAATCTTCTAATTGGTGCCAAATAAAAACACATTACTTCTACTTTGATTCCCTTTGATTGTTTTGTTTTCAGCTCTGTTAATTATGCATCTATTAAGTGGGGACTTCACTATTAAACTAAAACGAAGTATAAAACGTACTTTGTTTACTGCTGCATCCAATACAGTCTCTTTTATTACAGTTCGTTTCTCTTGCTGGTCAACCACTGGCGAGTGGTCCATTACTGGTACGGTCGTCGTATTTGTAATTTTATATCTTGTTTCTTTACAAATGTGCTGCATACGGTGAAAGCATTTGCAAAACATTCGGAGAAGTATGTTTTTGGTAATAATTGAACACGGTCTTCGACCGCAAGGAAACGGACTCAAACATTCATTTGTACATTTCCCCCATTCAGTACGGGATACAGGATTTTGTTTCACTATAAAGAAAAGGCCATACAATCTATTCGATGATTATTGTCAGTTTTTCATGATTTGTAAATAAAAGGAGAAAAGGTTTCGTCTATGAAAATGGAAAATAGCTATTCTATATTTAAAATGAATTCACAGTTATGTACAAAGGTATGAAAAGCAATACTCTAGTGTCCGGCTTGATGGTACGGAATATTCACCGGTAAAAGCGTTTCCTGATGTGTCCACCTCGCAGGAACATCTGTTTCAAGACAAATATATTGAACACGTGACGTTGCACATGCTTCTATCTTTGTGATTTTTTTTTCTGTCTAACTAAATAAGTTACGTTGGAAACAAGTTTGTCTAAACAAATAGCCTTGTGTAATTAAATTTCTTGTAACTATGTTTCAAGACAATCTCGAGGGGTTTCCGAAGCACTTTTTGTATGGAGTAATTAATTTTACAGTTGATTTCAAAAGAGGAGAAGTTGAACGAAAAACGATAAGATTATCAATAGCAAGTTGATTTTTATTTGGCAACATTGTTGATAAAAGATGGAAATTGCTTTGTTGTAGGTTTTTTTTTTTTTGGGGGGGGGGGCAACGGAGTATTGATATTTCATGGATGCTTTTCTCTTGTTTCGAAGAATTAGAAGCAGAAGAACTTCGCATTTCTTTTCTTGGCAAAAAGACATTTGAAATAAGGACTAGACAACATTAGATTAGAAAGAAACGTGTCTGATGGAGAATTTGGATAATTACAGGTAATAAATACATCATGTGATTATTGTTTGCAATAATTTTGATGGATTTGGGTTTGAAGCAGATGAGACAATGAAAATAGAGAACCGTTATGGTCAACAAGATGTGCTCAAAGGAAATGTAGGTTGGTACATCTCTGGAATATCTTGTATTTCTATAGAAAAAAGTATTACTAGAATATAATGTACAGTGTAACAAACACCTTTTTTCGTGTAGTATACTAAACTGGATTGTTCGCTAGACTATCTGATTGAGTGCCATCTGTCTAATGTACTCACTCAAGGCAATCCATGTCTCAACGTTAACAAAGCAACTAGAGTCTATTAAACGTTAATTTTCTTGTTTGTTGCCTTGAAAACAGTGCGGTATTCCGATTTATAGCTACCACTTCAACACGCTGAATATGAAATAATCTGTCACGAAAATGAATAAGATTTTTAAAGCGAAGCTTCCGGTTTTTGTACTCCAAAAATTCATTATTAGCAGATCTGATGCATTTCTACTTTCAATTTAGTAAAGTTAAATATTTTTATGCTAAAATCGGTACGGCAAACTTTGTTCAGGATGAGAAATAAATTAATTTTATTTGCGTCTTTGTACATGAGATCAAGCTTCAGTTGGTTCATGGCCTTTAGGTATCTTTGTTTCAGGCAAAGTTATACTTTATAATTTTAAAAAAAAAAGTCTCAGCGAGTCCCAATAAGCATGTTATTTTTGTAACTTATATTTGTTACAAGAGCGAACGTTTTATCCATATCAGGAATCATGAAACTATCTGAAATTCCGAGAATTGAAATGAAAATAAACGTTATTTTCCAAGATGAAAGAAAACCATAGAAAATCTTTTTTTCTTGCATAACAATAGTACCGAGAATGAAGTTGAATGCATTCAGTTTTCGCTTTCTTTGAGTTTCCAGTCTTGTGTCTATAAACAAGAGAAGGCCAATAACATTGAATTGAAATGTTTAATTCTTTTTACAAACATATCTTAATGTATTACTCATGGATCCATTAAATTGAATTTACTTAGATTGGGATTTTTAGTATAACTATTAATTGGCTGGTTTGATCGAGTAAATCTTTTACAATACTCTATGTTTTCAATGCACTAACTTTTACGTATATGCTATTCTTCCGTTAGCTTTTCATATTATTTGTTTAATAGCGAACGATTACGCTCCTTATGTGTGTCATTTAGTATATGGTTGTATCATCATGTCAGGTTAAATATTTTATTTTATACCCAATGTATGTGCATGATCCTTATTCAGAAGACGTCATCAATAAATTATAATATATATTCATTTTTCTCCCCAAGTTAATTAAACTTTTCTGTCTCTTAGATTATAAGAAATTCACTTTACGTACTCGTAATGGGCTTATTTCTATAGATTATATGGAATTAGAATTTTAAAGGCCGGGAAAAAAAAATAAAATGTTAAAAAAAAACAGGAAAAGTTGTATTTTTTCAAGAAGCAAGAAAACACATGGTTTTATTGACGGAATTGTTTTTTTTTTTTTGTCTTGTTGCCTTTTCATCAACCACTGCTTAACACGCCTAATGCATTTGTTGTTTAGGTTTTGTACAATTAAAGGTTCTTACGTTAAATATGTACAAAAAAAATCCATTTACTTTAGGAATGCAGTATATATCATTAGCACCATTGTACATGAGAGAAACTTTCTGCCACATTTGGCCCTTAGGCATCTTCGACTCAGACTGATTAAACTTACATAATGTTTCAAAACTTTGTCAGAGGCAGTCCTGTTGTGATTTTTTCTAGTTTTATTTTTTAAACTTTAACTAACATTTTAACAAATTCATTAAATGTTGTCAGGGACCACGTAATAGTAAAAAACAATATATATATATTCCAAAGTAGTACGAAAAATAAAAATCGTTCTTTTTCCTGCTTTTTCCGGCGTTCAATTTTTCGTTTTTTTTTAAACACTAGTGTTTGTATCATTAAAAAACCAGGTAAGTCAGTAGCCCTTAAAAGTGTAGGAAGAGGCCGGATGTTGTTGTTTTCTTACAAGTGTGATCCTAAATGTTTATTACCGTATCAAACTCAAAATGTGGTTTTGCCGCATACATATGATGACTCACTGTTGATGAAAAGTAACTTTGTAGATTCTCAATCTTGTTTCAGGAAGAATCTTTTTCAGAAAACTTTCCACATTTACTTATTAATCTGGAGGCAATAAGCAAATAAGCTATTTCTAGTACTTTGAAAAGATATACGCTGAGGCATATGGATGGATGATTTGTATACCTTCTTGAACGGCACCGGTACATTTCTTGTTGTTTGTCCTGAATGAATTAAATTAATAAACACAGTGATGGCTTCAAATGGGGACATGTACCAAGCTATGTAAGAAGTAATGGCAGTGAAAAAGGAGAAGTTTGAAATTAATTATAATGAGGTAATATTATTTTGCATCTAAAATATTTAAAGTGAAATCCCTTTTCCTTTGCATTTATGGTTTCAGTTATGTGGTGTGTAAGCGTTAGTTTTTGATTGTGTTTTAGTTTTGTAGTGAGGACATGGAAGTTGAACTGTACCCAATAGATATATACATTAGCTTACAGTAGTGTAAAACTGCTACAACCATCCGCTATTCAAATTACTTCAAGCTAAAGTTAGATTTATCTCTCTCTACATTCAATACTATCGGTTTGAACAAAGCTCGATATAACCATCTATGTTTCTGTAACAAATATTAAATTATTGAGGTCACTGTGCCAGATAATCATATAATACTGATGATAATGTCCGCCGTTGATGTTACATATCAACTTTTACATCCGTCATCTTTCGTTAATAACGTTATAACTGACATTGCCCTCTTTGAACTACGCGTGATTTTTATGCAGTTGTGACCCAGCTAAAATAATAGACTTACGTAATGCAGGTATGAGGCATGTAGTATTCACCACAGCTAAACAAGCTGAAAAGTGCTTAAATATACAATTTAATAAAGTGTATAATCCTTCCCGTTCTAATGTTAAGGCGAGTACAGAGTCACCATAAGCATTAACTGATGTAAATTATATGTAAATAACGCGGAATTTAACATCTAACAATATAATGCATCGAACCTCAAAGCAGGGGTCAATTGTATTTAGGTACTATAACACGTACATGTTACATTTTCCTTCAATCGGTGACTGGCTTTTCAACATTCTTTTATATAGGCGCATCAGCGCTGGGGTAGAGTTGGGGAATGCATGCACTGTTGCACTCATTCATTTCATTGTGGTTATTTACATCAATATTTTTTCCTCGCTTTAGAACATAGTTGTATATTTCGGTCCTTTTTTTCTGAACAATTTCTGTAATTCAGGCTATACAATTTCTTCACCGAGCATCTCGTTCTTCAATACCAGTAATTGTTAGGTTCTAAGTATTTAAGTAAACACATGCGTCATTCATACAATGCAAAGTAGTCAGTATAGAAGCGGAAAGTGCTGTACCTTAGGGAACTTGGTGATACACCAAATTTACTTATAATTTTAAGAGATTTTGTCGTGATCCTCATCCGTAAAACGAATCTCAAACTCCGGACTACCAGGTACTTGTTGAAAAACCATACTAATTGTAAAGATTTTGTTTTAAAGATAATACATA
Organism: Lepisma saccharinum; assembly: GCA_022664845.1. Classification (NCBI taxonomy): domain Eukaryota; kingdom Metazoa; phylum Arthropoda; class Insecta; order Zygentoma; family Lepismatidae; genus Lepisma; species Lepisma saccharinum. The sequence goes on from JAGDQP010025676.1 coordinate 15,642, forward strand.
CGTGCATTATACTATTAGTGTCAATAATTTTGAATCCATCTATGATGTATTTTCATTAAGCATTTACGAAACAAATTTTGATGTTATCGAAATTCCTATTCAAGAGTTCATTAATAAGGGAACACATGTATAACGAAAATTATTCATAGATGGATTCAAAATCATTAATTGACACTGATAGTATAATAAGGACTTGGTTGAAATAAACCTTTTGATTCAAACATGATTTTTAGCACGAATCGTGCATACCGGGTTTAAGTCACGTCTAGTACGCTGGGGATTGTGCTCGCAGTGTTCTCACGCCTGGTGCTCTGAGTTGCACTGAACCGCTTATCAAATTGGGTACCAGAGTGTCCTAAATACTCGTGGACACCTTGGGAAGTTAAAGGCAATCGATCGTGAGACTGAAACAAACCATCTTGTAACTTAGGTCAAGAATATATGAAGTGCACCCATGCGCCATTTACACAGGGGATAGCTTTATATTTTTACCAGGTAGTCATGAATTCCAGATTGGTTTTGTGGATGCAGATCTCGGCTGATTCCTCCTTAAAATGTAAGGTAAATTTTAGGCATCTCAAAGTGTCCACTTTGCACTAATCAACTTACACACGCTGCTCCTACTCAGTAGTATCCACGCTGTTCTGACTCAGTAGTAGTAAGTTGCCGACAAACGGATGGAGCAGGAACTTCAAAGCATTAGCTATTAAATCCTAAGGTCATTATAACTTGCGGATTGTTTGTGCTCTTGCATTTGACTTCTTCTAGCGGTAATCTGTCATTTCATAGTACAAGATCTGAGTGAAACCACCGTTCTTCCTTTGTACTCTGCAATTATTACGTTATTACATCCGTTTCCAGTTAATAAGCACCCAAGAAAATAAAAGTATATCATGCATAGAATGTTCTTTAACCTAGAGAATTTAAGTGTAGCAACCGGTACGTAAATCTTTTATAATTCATGTATTTTAAGCAGAAAATTAGTTCTTTCACAAATAGAATAAAGTAGAATAAATCAACCTTTCTTCTTCGCCTGTTCAGTTTAATAGTTTTCATAATTGTGAATCATTAATGAAGTGGAAGAAGGCATTACATAATTAAAATGCAGCCCACGATCCCAGATTTTGATCATAAATCGATATTTTTAATTTTGAAAGTTCAGAATAACTCTCACGTTAATGCAAGATATTTTAACAAATCAAGCTTGTATTGTCTTAATAATAATTCTTTCAACACTTTTGTATTTCAGGCGTGTACTTCAACTTGCACAGATACAGAGGACGATACGGGTGAATTTATAAAGACATTAAGTTACGACGAAATTGTTTCATCGATAGAAATAGTTGAGGAATTACAAAAGACATTAACGGACGCGAATCAAAGAGAAACTGAAGAAGAATGTACGGATACTGAAAGAGAGATAAAACAAGAGAAATACTCCGAGAGTGAATTGAACCTTCATTCCGTGTCTTTAGATAACCTGAAATCCGAGAAACAGGTGAGTAGTTTAATGTGCTATTAGTTATTTCAATACTACTTATTAGTTCATTTAATTTTCACCTTAGACTTTTTAGTTGAGCCTGCCTTAGACAATAGATTACCTCGTACGGCTCCTCCTAGAATAGAATTCATATCTGTAGTAGGAATATTTGTGCCAGAAATAATGTAACATTTTTTTTCACTACACATTTAATGATATGAAGAGATGAGATGAAACTGCTAGAATTTGAGTTATCAAATAATTGTATTACTAATATCTGTAAAAGAAATGCAGCTTAATTAATTTTATACAGCTGACATAATTAAAATATTGATAAAATAATTCTTCACTCAAAACCCAAATCGTCTTTGCCCAAACAAAGGTCTGTGTGCTATATTTTAACATGCACACCTCTGTTTGCACATACGACTCCTTTCTTTTACTTTTCAATAGGATATGTACATAGTTCCTTCATTATAATAAACATATGCCTATTGTCGCAAAACTATTCTTAGTTCAGTAGTATTCAGGGACCAACCTGATTACTTTTTCAATTATATGACCTCAAACAGTGTTGAAGACTTTTACCAGGTATTGATCGCAATTTGTTCATAACAGCAAGTTTTTATTTACACAGCACGATAATCCAATACGAATCTGACATATAAAGTTAATGGAAGCAAACCGAGTGGTTTGGTACCTATCCGAAATTCCAGTTCCTTTGTGAAATAAGTATAATAATATTAATAATAGTGCACATTTCATATGAATACTAATATTGGACCTCGAAAAATGTGGACCCGTACAAAACAAAATACTGGATAAGGTAAACGTCCCTGAAACTTGTTTATCCAGATGATTCTAGCTCTATCATTATTTAAAAAAAGTAAGGAAGAAATGAATTTAGTGACATTGATGTTTTCGGTACGTTGTTTTTTGTTTCTTTTTTTTTTAATTCTGCACACGAAACACCTCCCTCACTGAGAGCCGACTGTCGCTGTTTGCCCAGCGTTCCCAATATCCCCCTCCACCGATCGTGCTCGCGCAGACCGCCTCTCGTCCGCCCATTCACTCAGGAAAAAGCCAGTCCTACTACTTTCAGAACAAACCTTGTATGCCGTGGCTAACGTAAAAATGTTAAGAATACTTCTTTAAGTTACCAAATTAATTTACCAAAATTTTAGTAGATAAGCAGAGAGAGAGAGAGAGGAGCGAGAGGGAGAGAGAAAGGGGACAGAGAACTTCACTCGCCTATTAAATAAAATTATCATTATAATCGTGAAATGAAGGTTCCCTCGTGTACCTCCGCCTTCTAAATCCTTTATTGAGTCTTTAAGTGAGTGGGGATCCAGAACTTCTTATCAGGAAACGGTATCCGGCTTTGGCCTTCCCACACTATCTATTTATTGGTGTGTATTAAGTGTACTCGTGCCTAACTAGGAGTACGGAGCCCGTCAAACATGCAATTACACTTAAGCTTGCACAAACGAAATTGCGGATACGTTTCAGGAATGTTGCAATGCCATATTTGTATTTCAGCAAATTAGGTTTCAGAACAGGTCTCTCTGCAACTTAAATGTAAGGTTGACATTTTATAGGCCTTGCATACGAGAATGTATTAAGGAGGTTGCTTTAGCAATATTTCCATCAATAAATGGGTCAAGTCTAACACTCAATGCTTCTATTATATCTACTTTTGGTAAGTATGTTATGGGATTATATCGTAATGCTCTATTTGCTTTTTTATGGCAGTGATAATTGAAGATAATTGATCCTCGGGAGTGAAGTTTAGCTCTTAACCTTTATATTATAAAATATAGTAACGTTAACAAAACTACTATTCCGTAGGAAACTAATTACAGAGTTTAAGATGGAAGGATTTTTTCTGCAGGCTTCTTCTTCTTTGGGTGATCGGTATGGGATCATTAATCAAGGATAGCATCGTTTTTTTAGCCAACCTGGGTGCCGGGAGCTTATACAAGTTGCGGAGCCAACTGAGCATGGGCTTGTTTAGGTGCGGTTTAAGTACATGCCAATTGCGTAGTCAACTGGGTGTGTGTTCGTACCAGATGCGTAACCAATTGAGTACGGATAGAAGTCTGGTTAAACTGAGAGTACACACCAGATGCGTAGCTAACTTAGTGTGCAGGAAGGTACCAGATGCGTAGCCAACTGAGTACCAAGGAGTATTCCCGATGCGTAGCCAACCGAGAACGTAGGAAGGACAGGAGCTGACCACCTGGGAGCGAGTGATGCCTTTGCCTTTCGTTGGTCCATTTTATAAGTGATTTTTGGGGTCTTCCTTTTTCTCCTTTGGCGACTTTAGTTCCACTTGAAATTTACTTGTAGAGCTGACCGTCGTCTGCACTTATTTGTGTGTCACTATTTGTTTGCATCGCGTCTACACATGTTTGTCCTATAAACTTGATTGCTTTGTTTACGTAATATCCACGTGTTCAGAATATGCGCGGGAGATTGCAATATACGCAGAATATACGAGGGTTAATGGGTTGAATTTTCTGTCAATTGTATTGTTTGTCACAATATCGTCTCGTTTAATGATTTTACTAGCGTTTGTCTCTAATACCAAAAAGTTGTTCCACTGATGGCAGCTCGAACTTGTTTTGAATAGAAGCGAAAATTTAATCTAAAGATTATTACTAATGATTAATTAATACTATACCATTTGTAAGAAACACCAGAGATTTTCCTTTCATATGCCATGCTTTCAAAATTATAAACCTAATGTACGCAATTTAGAATTGCCCTTATGATGAAAGCCAGGGTTTTGCTTATAACTTGTTCTACATAAATCGTGAGGACCAGATAACGCTTTCTGCTCACAAACTTCGAGACTAAGTACCGGATGCCAAAATCACTTCTAAAACATCTTCTGAAATATGATCATAGAGATACCATCAGCGAAATTACTCCTACCATTACCAAACAAAATGTTTCCGCAAAAACACTGTTTTGAGATGTTTGGAAACACGCTCACCTCCCACTGCTGAATGAACGCCGCACCAAGCAACTGCCTCCACCGAAACGCCGACGAACGCAGTAGGGATCAAATGAGTACATCCAGATACGGTTCCAGATAAAGCAGAAACAGGAAGGACTAAGTCTCAAATTTCATACTATTCATAAATGCTTACGTATCTTCACATCCGATGGCAGTCCTAGTTATCTCGTACGAGTTCTCACATCTCACCAGCCAACCATCGATCATCTGTGAAGGTATAGAACTTGTATTTGGAAGAGACGTCATAGGATAGAACCTTCGCCCACATAGACACTTATGCCATTTATACTCCAGCGTTTATACTATGGGGATCATATCGCTGGTGAATGTAAACAGCTTGGGATCTATGGACACTGTTGTAAAAGTCAGCCAACACAAAACTACACAAACTGACAAAATGCAGCAAAACGCAATCATTGTCAGCAGCATCATCCTACAGTAACAAACGTAAAGACTATCCAGAGCCTCTACACCGGAAAACAATCTTCCTGTTGCTCGTTTACGCCCAGGAGAACCTGATCCCTGGTTCATCATCAATATTGGCCTTGCAGCGAAAAACATCTTTGCTTTGGAATGTCATATTACCTTTTCGGGTGTTTATGTTTTTCTTTTCTGTATGACTGTCCACTCCCATCTGAAGCCACAATTCACCATCGTTCATACGGCTTCACTTTTCAGTAATTTCAGCGACTTTTGCATCATGATAATAAATGTTAAATGTTTAGACTCACCTTGCTTCCATCAAGTCAGCCTATTTAATATATCCCTCGTCTGCTCTTGTTTAATGGTGTAATAAAACCATTCCCTTAAGCGGAATATTTTTTTACAAATATTTAGCACTGCCATGTCATCGTTATACCATAACGTAACTTCGGAAAGGTGGTCATTTGCAGAACTAAACTCAAGCCTCGATGGAATGTTACCAGTGTGCTTCAATCTTCTCTATATGAAACATATGAGTCTCTCTTGTTCCGTTAAGGATCAGTTTTAAAAAATACAGTTTTACGAATATTTCCATTGAAGCAATAATTATTAGTTTATTAGTGAAAATATTGTTAGTGCCATATCTTTATTTTCTGCTTTAGTTTGAAATAATTATTAAATTTAATCATTAAGGGAAGTAATGGGTGGGGGTTAGCGTGCATAGAAACGATATTCCGTCCATTGAAAAATTAAATTAGAGAAAAAGGCAACAATATAAACTCAATAGAAATTATATTTAGATGTTGATATCCATCCGTGGAATGAAATTCTGAAGATATATATTTAAATGTAATTTGTAACTTCTAGAAACATAAAAAAATGTTCAGTTTATTTAACATGGCCTGAATATCAATTCGGGGTTTGAGGTTCGTCGCATGTGCTGAAGATCATAATAATACTTTGAAATTGTTCCCTTTTTTATATAAAATCTATTCCTCTTGCTTCATTATATTACCTATGTATTAAGTGCGAAGAATTTTGTTATATGTTTAGGAAGTATGATGCCTCAAAATTATAGTTCCTTGATACCAGTTTTTCCATTTTTATCTCAGGGTTGCACGACAACGTCTAAAACTGATAGTGAAAATATATACCAAAGTGCATTGAGCTATGATTTCAAAGAAGCATTTTCTGATCGCGAGACGAAAAAAGTCTGTGAGATAATCAGTATAATGTCATCTATTTCAGAAGATACAACACAAAGTCCATCGTTTAGTTACAAAGAAGTTAAAGATATTAGTCGCATAAAGGAAGAAAGCATTGAGATTAATTTAAATAAATCCGAGTTTCCCGAAGTGTCTACTTGTGTTGATAAATATTCCATACATGCAGAAGTTAATTCAGAATTTATGAAAAAAGAGGACTATTTTGGTTGTGGATCCGGTTTAGATAGTATTACAAACAGAAATATAGAAGATACAACAATTCGTGAATATTCAAACGAAGATGAAATAAATATTGAAAAGTGCCCGATAAGAATAGAGATGGGAAAGCAATTGAATAGAGCGAAAAGGGAGCCTGAGATGGAACTTTCGACAGAGAAACAGACAATGCAAACGAATTCAAGAAGAAGGAGGAAGAGCGCAAATATGTTTTGTGGTTCAAAAATACAAAGAAAGACTTGTTCTAAAGCAAATACTAATGTGTGCCATTTTTGCCAAAATAAATTTCAACATCTATTTGATTTTAAAAGGCACGTAAAAATTCATACAGGGCATAGGCCATATAAATGTCATATATGTAACCATAAATTTACTACAAGAGGGAGCTTAAAGAGACACATGATAACTCATTCAGGAGAGAAACCATATAAATGTGAAATATGTAGCCATAAATGTACTGATAAAGGAAATTTAAAGAAACACTTGAGAAGACATTCAAGAGAGAGTCCATATAAATGTGAAATATGTAGCAATAAATTTACTGAAAAAGGGAACTTAAAGAGACACATGATAACTCATTCAGGAGAGAAACCTTATAAATGTGAAATATGTAACCATAAATGTACTGATAAAGGGAATTTAAAAAAACACTTGAGAAGACATTCAGGGGAGAGTCCATATGAATGTGAAATATGTAGCCATAAATTTACTGAAAAAGGTAGTTTAAAGATACACATATGAACACATTCCGGAGAGAGGCCATATATATGTAAAATATGTAACTATAAATTTACTCAAAAAGGGGCCTTAGAGAGTCACATGAGAACACATTCAGGAGAGAGGCCATTTAAATGTGAAATATGTGAAAACAGATTTAATCGAACATGTAGCTTAAAGATACACATGAGAACACATTCAGGAGAGAGGCCATATACATATGAAATATGTAAATATAAATTTACTGAAAGGGTTAGTTTAAAAAGACACTTGAAAACTCATACAAGAGATTAGCCGATGAAAGTTTTAAAATAATAGTATGCAAGGACTGCTTTCAACATCCACATGGAAACAGATATGTTACGTTCATTAATAATAATGAAATGTGAATGAACTTTAAACAATCTCTAAGAGGTAGAATCGACTCCGAGCAAAAGACAAGTTCTGCGTCTCCATTCTTTGCACGTATTGGTTGTGTAAACAGTAAGTGGAAACGAAATTTATTGATTCGAAGAGATAAGATGTTTAGTGGAAATTGTGTTTCAGTAAAAATTCGGTGGAATAACGATTGCAAGAAGGAGAAAGAGTCTTTAGAAGAAAACTTTTAGCCTTAATTATATGGGCAGTGATGTTTAACTTTTCATATATTAATTATTTAATTTAGGTTATTAAGAAACCTATGATATAATTTCTGTTATACGTTCTTCCCACAATTTTAATAGAACTTTGTTACGAATTGTTTATTCCACATGTTTATATATAATGTGTAATCAGTATTTTGTGCATTTAAAGATTTATATTGTGGTTCTTCCAAATATAAACGGAAACCAAAGCCAATTGGAGGTAGGAAATAGAAATAAAAAATACACCTGGCAAAGCCGTTACAAAGTTTTAAATTTCTTGAATAAAATAAACGTATTCATGAAATCAAATGATTAAAATGATATGGGATCCACTCTTAATTATGGGCATATCTGATATAATTTATAATCGTAGTACATACCTTGTTAAACTCTATATTCTAATTGGGAGATTTCTTAAGATTGAGTTCATGTGGAATGAACCTTGTGCAGTAAAACCGTTGTAATTCGACCTCTGAGGGTTCGACTCCTCGCATAATCCAAACATCACACAGGTAAAGTAATGATGGCCGATTTCTGTACTTGTCCTTGAAACACTACATACATCGTTGATCCAGTCAGCCGAGGAGGTTTCTAAAGCTTTACGTGTATTTAATGAAACAATTGCTTTTAGAAACGTCTATAGTTTGTAGTTTTTATTATTTATAAAATGGATTTCTTTGGGATTTACTATATAATATTAAACAATTTCCTTCTCCAATAATCTGACCTTCCTTGCGTTTCGGCCGTTCCCTAAGTCCCATTATGTGACATTTTAACTCCTACTTTAATCTTATGGATTGAGCGTACGTAAATAATATAAGCCAAAATATCATTTACATGTATGTGATTCTACGAGCTTGATGGCCCCTCCTTGTCGGAAGCTTCAAAAAGAGATTTTAGTTTTTTAACTTATTCAAACGAAACTTTCGTAAGTAGAAACTATTTATAAGCATGATGAAAGTCTTAAGTCAATCAAGACTTGAAGACTACAAGTCGATGAAACTTGCAGGAAGAATGTTGTCAAACATATCGAGAAATGTTTCTAGAGATTCCGACAAAATGTATGTATCTGCCACGTAAAAATCAACGGGAACAGCACAAAAGAGAAGGAACATGGAAGATACACTGAGATGCATAACGAGTTTTAACAGATTTTGTTTACTTTGACCAGTTTTCAGAAAGACGTTAATAGAACGTTTGAATAAGTAAGGCAACGTTGTGATGACAATGCCAACAAACTTACAGTGAAGCTGCTCTAGAAAAGCAAGTTAATCCGATTGAGGTTAATTTAAATTTATTGAAGGCAGCTTTGAAGAAATGTTTCAAATTCTAAACGCTGAGATAAAAATGGTTGGCAAGGATTGTGATTATTTGCTTAAGCATCTAATGATACCCGCTCAGGAGCTCCTTACAAACTTTGAACAAATGAAGAGTGATTTAATCGGGAATGAAAGATTGGGCAGATTGAGGTTAGAATATTATAATTTTTTAGAAGATTGAGGCTGTAATAAGAAATGATACGGGAACCTTATATGAAGTACGCCAACGGAAAATGCAAGCATTACGATTAACAAGATTCTAATGTTATTAAAAAACGTTTGCGATATATTCAGGAAGCCTATTGTAAAGAGGTAAGATAACAAACCAGTTATGTAAGTAGATCTGTTCCATGTAGGCAAGTAGATGCATAAATCAAAGATAGAAAATGGTGCTGTTACACGTATAAAATCCATGTTCTCAAAGATTCTCAGATGGATCCAGCGAGGATTCCACTTCTTAGGTCAACAGTTATTGGTAACATCTGCTTGTGGATCGAAATATAGACATCGCAGTGGCAGAGAGGTTAGAATGATTGCATTCTGTGGTGTGGTTACGGATTCAATTCCCGCCGGGTTCCTATAAACGCAGTAGTTCGGTGCCCACTTAAAAATGTAGGCCTCGACCTTTGAAGCTCATCAGCTCGTTAAGGACGTTAATAACAATACACATAGATATAAATATATTACACATTTCTGATAATTCGACTCGAAATTCAAAACCGCAAAAGTAAGGAAAATGCTTAAATACCATGATAACATTTCGAAAGATAGACTTACGAAAGAACTAAATGAAAGCCATATATTTAAAATCTTTGAGATTCAAAGATATGACAGGATCTGCTCAAGGTTCGTAGAAAGAAAAGTTTATGAAAATGAGATCTTTCAGATAATTTTGACTTTTTTTAAATTAACACTGTAGAACATAGTAAAGACAAAGGAAGGAAATTAAATACAAAGGAGGCGACTAGAAATTGGTAAAAATCGAAATATACGATCTTGTGGATAAGTTTCGGAACGATACCGGAATCGGGTTTTCTACAAGATATTATTAACATGATGCTAGGGAATGATAAGGAATATCTATCTCATTACATTCCGTGTAGTATACTTTGAACAGTAGTCTATACAGGTTAAAGGAGTAGATGCTTGTGTTTTAGTTGTTATTTTCTTATTTAGTTGCTGTCTACTGTCTGACATTACACAGCATCCCAACTGCTGGAGTTAAACGATTACTTGTGTTACGGAGATTTGACCATGTTTATCTTCCACGTTCCGTTTCCACCAATATCAATTATAATACCTATTCTACTAATCATTTTTGATTGAACTTCAGTTTCTTATTTTGCTCTTTACACATGTATTTACTTATAAATAATTATGCGGCAATATAAACGAGAGCTGACATCGGGTGACCCTGCTTGACCCGAACACAGAAGATCCTATTTAGGAATTATAATTAACCGAAAATTTCAGCGTTGTATTTCTTGTGCTCTGGGATAACATCTCCAGTCTTGATCAAACCTGAAAGAAACACTGCTTAAAACAAATACATAATTAAAAATATGGTTTTAATCTCCGGGTCACCGGATCTGGATCGAGTCCTCAGGTCTAGTGTCCACGTTTTGGCCCGAATAAATTGTTTAACTCTGTGAAACTTTTAAGATCTGATAGAAACTGTAATAGCTAAACAAACACAAAACAAGATTTTGAACAAAATTAAAATTAACTTCGGTAATTGTGTCTTGAAATATATGGAATTGAGTTTTAACTTGCTCTTATTTTATCAATAATTACTTTTTCAGTTAATAGTAATGTTATTACATTATCTGTTTCGTGCATCCCATTTCAGGTTCCATTCCCTTTATCTCTCGGATTTAATAGATAGTTAAATCTCTCAGACACGATTCAGGACCACCTGATGGATATGGATTTTAATCTCGTGGGAAGGAAAGGGAAACCTAGGTATAAACCTAAACTTAAACGGTAATCTTTTACTTGTTTTTGGAGAGTTTTATTACCGTTTA
>JAGDQP010025677.1:7806-26690 GCA_022664845.1 Lepisma saccharinum
TAGCTTAGAAAAAACGTAGTAAGACAAACATATTAGGCCTAAAGCAGGAGCGTTCAGTATCAGTGCATCGAATGATGTAAAAATGTAAACTATACAAGAAATATTTGGTGTTTTGATAGTGGACCTCACAACACATAACATCTAACAAAGAATATTTTATGTATTACACACTGCTTTTGGTTCCAGTGCGAGTGTATGTTGCTAACAAAACAGTAATTACTGGTATAATAACAGTAGAAATGTACTGCGGAAACCAGTAGTATGAAGGTGTCACGAATAACGTATGGTATGTTCCTGAAGTTTACAAACAATTTGTTCTCAGTTAGGAAAGCTACTCAAAACAACATTTATGTTACGTTCAATCAAACGAGTGTAATTGTCAAAAGAAAGAGAGACCACCGCGACATTACAAGGTAAAATGTATACTATAATATGCGAGTGCTAAAAACTAAAAATGCAGCAGAAATGTGTATAACAAGAACAAGCGACACTCTATAAGTGTATCGTGAAAGATTTGGTCATCAAAATAAACACCATTTAAAGAATGTTTTATATGAATGGACATCAATACGAGCCAAGAAGATAAACAATTTTGTGATGGTTGTGCAAAGGAAAAGGGGCGTCGCCTCCATTTAAGTCTTGAACGTTGAGAAGCCTCAATGTTGGTGAACAAATCAATGCAGATATAAATGGTCCTATGTCAGTTAGCTCAATTGGTGGTGCAAAGTACTATGTATATTTTGAAGATGACTATAGCAAGTTTCGGCGAGTGTTCTTTATAAAGCCAAAGAATGAAGTAGTAGTAGTAGTTCCAGACTTTAAATCAGTTTCTGAATGAAGCTGAGATAGTATGCCACAAAGTCAAAGTTTTCATGTCAGATATTGAATCAGAGTTTACGTGTGCAAAATACAAAATATTCTAGCAAACCGAGGAATTACAGCACTAGTGGTAATACCATATACTCCTGAACAAAATGAAAGTGTAGAACAAGGGAATAGAATTATAGAGAAGCAGCTCGATCGTTGTTGAATCCAAGTTGTTTATCAAAAGGACTTTTGGGTGAGAGCTTACAATACAGCCGTGTACATAAACCGGAAAAACTTCTGAGAATGATAAAATACCACATGAACTGTAGTATGAACGTAAAGTGGAAATCTTGATCACGTACGTATATTCAGGACGGAATGTTACGTGCACACACCAAAATAATTCTGAAAGAAATTTTATAACAAAAGTGTTCCTGGAAATATAGTTGGTTATGTAAACAACAATAGATGGTTTTCGTGTGTGGACTCCTTCACAAGGAACAGTTGTATGCAGTCATGACGTCATTTTCAAACCATAACGAAAATATAATTTATTAGAAAATATCACAGAAAATAGTCAACGCAATGTCGAAACAGACGTTGCAGTGCATGAACAAGTAGAAATCAATCAAGAACAAACTATTATAATAACACTGAAATAGAATAACTACGTCGTAGCGAATGTAAAAGAAGCCTTCAGCATGGAAAACCAGTATGTATGCTTGGCAAATGAAGCGTCTTCTATACGAACAACGTACAGCGAAGAGATAAAATCTGAACAGAAAGAAAAATGGTTAACTGCTGTGAACGAAGAACTCGAGTCACAGAAAGAAAATATACCCTGGGAACTTGTGGACCGACAATCAAACGTAAAATTAATTCAAAATCACTGGGTGTTTCGCGTCAAGACGTCAAGTGATGGGAATGAATAGTTTAAAGCTCGTCTAGCTGCAAAAGAATGTGTACAAAAGGCCGATATTGACTACAACTAGATTTTTAGTCCATTGGCAAGATAAGAAACAGTGCGAGTTTTGCCTACCATAGCAGCTGTGAAACAGCTCGAGATGCAGTAGTTTGATGTTAAGATCGCATTTTTGTACGGCGAACTTCAGGAGGAAGTCTACATAGAGCAGCTTTGAGGATGAAACAAATAAGGTATGCAATTTGAAGCAAACCCTCTGTGGATTAAAGCAAGCGCCTAGGTGCTGGAACAAGAAACTGGTGAACTTCAGGAAAGAACTTCGTTCAAGAATAATCCTTGTTTATTATTTAGAAGAAATGGTAACAATTTTCTCTATGTCACAGTGTACGTTGACGATGATCTTCTAGTTGGAACTAGCAAGCCAGAAATTGAAAATTTTCTTTGACAGCTTAAAGAATTCAAGATTACAAACAGGAGTTTTAAACAATTTCTTGGTCATGTAAATTAAAACGTGTTAAGTCAGTTCCATTTTTATCAATTAATCAAGATATGTATTGAAAGTTATGGAATGTTTTTAAATGGAGAGAGCCAACGAGGTAACAACTCCTTGCGTTGAAAAAGGTGTTGACTACAAAATAAACAAAAAAAGTGAAAAATAAAGAAGTCGCACGAAGTCTAATGCATTTGTCAGCTGCTACTCGTCCGGACATAGCTTTCGTTATGAGTCAAGCAGCTCGTGCCATGGAAAATTCAACAAAAGTTGACTGGAATGCCGTGAAACGTATTTTAGGCACTTACGTGGAACTAGTGATTTTGCGCTTATATACAAAAGAAAATCAATTAAAATGCAGAGCGATGCTGACTTTGCAGGTGATATCAGCATTCGACGTTCAAAAACAGGCTTTATCTGTTTTTGGCCAATGACGCAATTTCTTGGTCATATCATCGACAACGATCTGTTGCACTGTCTGCAACTGAGGCGGAAATTTTTGCTGCCAGCGAGGGAGCAAAAGAACTCAAGTGGTTAAAACATTTTAAATGCAAGAATATGTGGACAATCAAATGCTGTAAAATTAGCCAAAAATCCCGAGTTTCACAAGAGACCGAAACGTGCAAGTGCGTTACTATTTTGTGAGAAAACGTTTTCTTCAAGAAGAAAAGATCTTGTTTAAGTTGTCTGTGTGTAAAATGGCAGACTCCTGTCCTGTCAGTTTGTAGCTATACATATTTAGTTTGTAGTCTTGTTTATTAATTATTTTTTTGTCAATCCTCAGTGCGTATAAGTACAGTATATAACAGATCATCTGCAGTACATGTTTGTACTTACATGTGAAACACACTGTGCAACAACAGTTTGTTAAAACAATAGGAGAGAGAGATATAGAGATTGGCAAGAAATATACGCAGCATTTGTTGATTTGGAAAAGGCATTCGATCGAGTCAACTTGGAAATCTTAAGACAAGTATTGAAGAAAGCAGGTCGAAGGAAGATCGAAGGAAAGATCGAAGCATTATAAGAATCTTTGAAATAAGAGGATGAGTTTGAAAGTGGACGACGACTTACCAGAGCGTACAGGAATTGGTCAAAGAATGAGACAGGGACGATGTCTCTCGTCCACTTTATTTAAAATATATATCTAGAAAAAGTTGTATAAAGAGATTCTTCGAACATGGAGGAGGAGTTATGGGTAGCAGAAAAAATGAAAAGCATTAAATTTGCGGATGATATGATTCTTCCAGCGGGAAATGAGACACCGCTTATCAAGATACTAAAACAGCTGGAGGAACATGGAATAAAAATAAAGGTAAATAAAACGAGAGGAATGTTAACTAGAACAAATCGAAGGATAGCAAACATCAAGATTGGAAGAGAAAAACTAAAAGAAGTAGCCAGCTTCAAGTATTGGGGTAGTATTATAAGTGAGTATACGAAATATAAAAAAGAGATCAAGATGAGAATTTTGATGGCGAAACAGACGTTAAGAAGAAAAATCTCTTCTGTATGTTGACGAACAGAGATTTGAGAAAGAGATTAATTAAATGCTTTGTATGGGAACATTGTGTTGTATGGAGCAGAAACATGGACTCTGGGAAAGACTGAAGAGAGAAAATTGGAAGACCGAAATGTGGACATGGAGAAGAATGGTGAAAAACAGATGCAGAAGATAAGAAATGAAGAAGTAGAGAGTAGACGAGAGAAGAACGATCCTTATGACAATACATGAGAGAAAGAGAAGCTAGTTAGAACATTGGCTGCGCAGAGAGTTTATATTGAAGGATACAATTGATGATTAAGGAAAAGAGAGGAAGGGGAAAAAGACGAATTAAACGCCTTGACAGCATTAAGAAAGATAAATCGAATGCTAAAACAAAAAGGAAAGTGTAATGAATGAAGAGAGTTTACATACCTTGAAAGACCTATCGCTTTTGGTAGTACACAAGTATAATACTCTGGATTGGCACATAGACAATACACAAAGGTAACCTCTAAATCGGGACATGAACAATACACAAAGTTGTTATGGAAGAATATATAACAGAATTGAGCATATATGAAAGAAAAAAAGCTATACACATGATGGAACACAAAGAAACTGACACGCCACAGTGGTAAGAAATTTTATCACATAGAGTGTAGTGCGACCCGTTACAAGTGTGAAGTTAAAAGATAGATGAGAAAGACAGAAAGCTGTGTTACATTCATCTAAGGATAAAATAATTAGGTTACTCAACTAATTATAAGGATTAAATAATTCATTTAGATTAACTCATTTATATTCATAAGGAAATATTCTAGAATGTAAGATCAGCATATTTTAAGATAAATAATTATAGTGAATTTATGTTGACATCAGTACTATATAATGCCTACTTCTTTTCTGTGTTAATTTCAGATATGGAGGTCCCACTGGGATTATTGTGAATAGTCCCCAATCCATTCAACGGCGGATCTGGAGGAAAAAGGTAATATATCTATGTTCTAAACTCATACCGTTATTTCGTTATACAATCAGAAATTTATGTCATTTAAAATTTCAATCTTGTACAGTTTCCTTTTTACTTGTCCATGTAGATTTTCATACACGAAGTTTGTTAACAAGGGGTTTATTGTATTATATTTTGCTTCGAACTAAGACCTTGGGTGTGGTGTCTATTTGGAAAATACACAGACAAATTGGTCGTTGTCACGACCTGGACTCGAACCCGGGTCACCCAGTTTCTGGTTGGAATAGAATACTGAATCGGCAACTGAGAACCCCAGGTTCGAGTCCTCGTCACGGCAGATACAATATGATAATTGGATTCCATCTCTATATTTAAACCAAGTGACAACTGGAAACATTACAAATAAAGTTAACATAATGCTTCATATAGTCCAACGGAACTTCTTTAAGATAAACAAAAAACAAAACAAAAAAAAACAGGTGAACCAAACACTACGTTATAGCAAATACTGATAATTGATTTGCACGGAGGCAGGTTTGTGACCTAAAGGTCCCTGGACAAACCTAAAATCCCTAGCTTATGTTAATGCCTTGTAGACAGGATCTAAAGTTTTTAGTCGTCACCGAAGATCGACCCAGGACCCGTTGATAAGTCGACGAGCATAGCCAGTCTGCGCAACGAAATTATTTATTTTTCACTCCTTTCTTGCTGAACTTTATGTACGATTGTTAAGACCAATCGTACATATAACCTGGACAAAATTAATATCACAACAAAACCACTTGCGATATGTTCGCCATGCTTCCCTGATCGTATTCTGAAAATTTCCACTTCCTCCCACTCCGGCATTTACCGCCATCTGAAAGAAAGGACGCCATATTGGATTTTTAAATATTTTCTCGTTGGCAGGTTTTTGGTCCTAAAATCGTGGTTCTTTTTTAAATGTTTTATCTTGTGTTATTCTACCATTTAAGATGATATTCAACTCATAAATCCATGCCACCATCTTAATAAACCCCACATTGGATTTTTTATAATTTCCTTATTATATAAGTTTATTATTGATCAAGAAGCATAGTTCTTTCTTGAAATCATTTGTTTCTCACCGATCTACCTTTCTAGGTGTAAAATAATGCTACAAGAACTCATTCTGACATCTGCACGAACAGCTCTATTAGGTTTTACGGTTTATTCATCCAGGTTGATACGTACCATGCTGGCTATCTTGAAAGCCACAATCTTGGATTTTGATCGAGAATTTTAACGAGGAAGGGGGTAATGTGACATGTCGTTTTAGTTTAGTTCGTTCCCAGAAATTCAGCTCTGAAGTCATCTTCCACCTATGTTTGTTTGTTTAGATATATGGACACTGACATTTGGACTTTGGCGCAAAGTGATTGTCATTCTGTTGTTCCAGGTGGTTCAGAATAGTGTTAACAATCTACGAAAGGATCAATGTTATGCTGACAAGTGGTGGTCGCAGTAGTAGGGTGATTGCAGCTAACACCCAAACATACAGATGTCAAAAATTCAGATTGTAACCAAACTTTGTATATCAATAGAGAATATAGTAAAATCCCTATATATTTTCCAGAACCTGTCGCCCAGTAGGAAGGGCGTCAATTCTAATTAATAAGCTAGGTCTGAAGTCCGGAGAGTGGTAGAAATATTACTGTGAACATTCTTTCGCAGAGCCTTTGTGGGGTAAGCGCAAGAGCTTACTATGCGAAACGTCCGTGGTTCGAGTTCTGGTCGTGACAATAATTTGTTTGTATTTTTCATCAGTACATGTGCATCTATTATGTTTTAGAATATGCTTTTGACGTATAAAGCGAATGATATTGTTTTGTAGCTTTTGTTTTTATTCGCATTCTTCTTTTTCCTTCATTTATTTAAATTCTGCTAATTTACGTAGTACAATTGTATGATCACATAAAGAAAGGAAACAGTATGAAAATAAGAATAAATAAAAGATTGTATTACCCATGCGAAACATTATTGTCATAACCAGGACTAAAACCGTGAATCTTTTGCACGGGAAGCTAACGCTTTCTCGCTTGCTCCACGAGGCTCTGCAAAAGAGTGTTCACAGTAATGCTTCTACTACTCTCCGTACGTCAGGCCTTGATCATTAATGGCTATTTACGCCCTTTCCATTGGTCGCCAGGTTCTATAAAAATATATAGGGGCTTTACTAGATGCTCTATCGGTATACAAAAGTTTGGCTACAATCTGAAGTTTTGACATGTGGATGTTTGAGCGTAAGAAGGGTAGCGTTTGGGCTCGATAGCTCCAAACTGGGCCAAACGAACTTAAGTTGTTTCGTGCGTTGCGTGCAGTGATGATACAACACATCAATTCAAGACATTGAGCGCTCTTGGCGTGGAACATCCTTGGAAGTATTTGTAGAGGAAAGTGCTACTGCAGTGTCAACTCCAGAGATCTTTCTGGCGAACTCAAGGAAGAAAGAGATTTATTTCCATGATTTGAATGTACCTTCAGTCGGCAGCGGTAAGTTCTTTAAGCAAAAGGAGATGTCGACATTACTCGTAGCAACAGTAATCACTGTCTCACGGAGCGAAAGTACACCAGCTGTAGTTGAAGAAGATACAGAAATCTTAGTTTTACTAATTGCACACACACGCCCAGAACTCGTTCCCAAAAAAGAGAGACATCTTCAGAAGGTATACATAGTAAAAAACTTCAAGAATTGCTTGGCAAAATAAAACAATCCTTACTCTTTTTACACGCTGTCACAGTATTTGACACTACTACTGCTATTTGTGGAAGAGGGATAGCAAAACCATTTGATAAACTTTAAAGAACTTCAATACAGAAGAAAGTTGATATTTTCAACGAATCTACCTCTCATCGGAAGACGAAATAGTACAGGCTGGAGAAATATCTTGGTGTTGTGTATGAAAGTAAAATTATTAATACTCTCCACCAGATGCGTTACGATTTGTATTTGAAAACCATAGCCAAGCAGAGTTTGACAATGTCAAGCTGTCTTCCCTTTCACCTACCTCGAGTGCAGCAAAAGAACATCCTTCAGAATTTTCTTACAAGTTCTAGAGTGAAGAGGGCAGTGCTAGATTAACCAATTTGGGGGTCCAGAGCTAAAGACTCTGTTAGGGACCCTGGGCTGCAGCTCTGGGAATTTGAAACCAACAGAGTAGAAAAAGAAATGTCAAAGTGGCAAGTTCTTCTCCATTCCAACATTGGAGGACCCTGTTCAGCAAGATTTATTGTACAAAATATCCTGCAATTGTAAAAATAGTTGTGATAGTAAGTACGATTGCCGGAAGAATTGACTTAACTGTTCCAACATGTGTAGATATGGTTCAGGATTCGTATGTAGTAACCGCTTGGAACCCGAAAATGAGAATGATGTGAAGCTCACATAGTGACTCTTACTCTCTCACTAATTAAATTCTTTCAGTTTATTAAGATCACATAATAGGGAATGTCAAATACTGTAAATATAATTTTATGATTAATAATTAATAAACGGAATGAAAAAGAGCGTAAAAACCAGTATGGCTATATGTAAAGACGACATATTGTGTTCTTATAACATTTACATCTAAAAGGTTTGAACAAAGAACAAAAAGGCATTTGGAAAAGAAAGAGAACAATCATGAAGTTTTAATGAGGAAAATAAATTCCAAATCCAAATAAATTTATAAGGATCGTGGCATGAATTTCTGAAATTATTGTAATCTAAAATGTTACGTCAAAACTGTTGGTTTTTTTAAAAAAAAAGAACCACGATTTTAGAACCAAACACCTGCCAAGGAGAAAATATTAAAGAAATCTAATATGGCATTCTTTTCTTAAGACTTAGGGAAATTCCGAAGTGGAAGGAGGTGTGAATTTTCAGGATACGATCAGGGAAACATAGCGAACACATCCCAAGTGGTTTCGTTGTTTCATTATTTTTGCCCAGGTTTGGCTAACTGCACTGGACTATATTCACATTTAGACACTATACATGAATCAGTGATTCACATTCATATTACATTACACCATCGTAGCTCAACAACATGACAAAGTGAATGGGCTTCCCACTGCAATCTCTTCGAGATTGCATTTCCTGATTTCTTTTAAACTAACATACAGTATTCTTTAAATATCACATCAATTTATATCATAAGAAATTGCAAACAAAATATACTGTTCATTACTTTCCTTAGTAATCATTTGGTACCATATAATGTCATATTAATTATGTAGCAAAGGATGGCATATCTGTATAAGTCTACATATTTACATAGGGATACCACAGGAAAACTTTCTGCACCTTTTTGCATCAAAAATATTAATTCAACTCTGGAAGTCTAACTAAGCTGAGATTCAAGAGCTAAAGTTCTAACATCGTAAAATGGTAGATAGATAAAGTAATTTACTTTAAAAACTCGGCTGGCTGGTCCCATTGCTACGCTGCTTTCAACGTTTCAGGGTTTTAAAAATTTGTCAATCTGATCACCGTTTCCATAGTAACGAGACTCAAACATATTGCCACATCCCGCGAAAATGGGAGAACCTATCGTAACCAAATTTATCATGATAATATAGTATAACGTTCTCAAAGTTCTAGACATACTAAAAATTCAATCTGAATACTGTTTCCATGGTAACAAGACTCGAATATCACGTGAAAACGACAGAATCTACTGGAATTAAATCTGACATAACGATAGACATAACTCTCAAGGTTTTAGGCTCCTGGAGATTTTAGCTGCGTGCTGTTTCTGTGCTATTGAAACTCTATTATTTATCCCTAACACGTTAACACAACAGAATCAATTCTGAGTAAATTTGACTTGATGAAGAAGAACACTGATCTCAAGGCATATTAAAAATTTAATATGATTACCGTTTCAATGGTAAACGACACTTAATTGTACATATTCGCACATCCTATGAACCACTTATAGTCAAATGTAGCGTAATCATAGAGGGTAATTCTCTCAAGGTTTTGGGTTATAATTTGAATACCATTTGCATGATAGCGGGACTAACAAATACATATTCGAACTTCATATAAGAATGGATGAACCGTTTCTAATTTCAGTTAGCTTGATGATAGAGGGCTTCGATCTTCCAGGACTTAAAAGTGTTAACACTTTTATCAAAATACCATTTAGATGGTAACGACACTCAAACATATTCGCACAGGGAAACGGCAGAACCGATTCAAACAACAGTTGAAATGATGGTACAGGACACTACTTTTAAGGTTGAAGGTGTTTTTCCTTTCGTCCAATTTTGATATTCTTTTTGATATTTTGATGAGTAAAATAGTTTTAAAATATCATTTTAACGCACGGAAGACATGAAAATTTGTTTTGATCGTCCCTAATCACAGTTTCTTGATAAATGAAAAATTTACTAAGATACATTTATAATGATGAAGAAAATTAAAATGTTCACATGAGAAATTCATACTCCCTTACAGGGACAGTTTTATTTCAATTTCTTTTCTTCTCTTTTCTTTGTTGTCGTTACTATTGCTTTAATTTTCTTTGTAGCTTTATAAACCTTTTCTTTGGTGTGCTCCCCCGACGAAGAAGATGAGGCAGTTTCGAAATCCATTGGAGTTAATTAACTGAGTATTACATTTGAAAACTATGAAAGCCAAGTAGTTTAGAGATAAATTAGTGTAATTGTAAGTTACACGTTTCATCCTAACAAAATATTCATTTCTATCTTTTTTTATATTATTGTAGACTAGAGGCAAATGCCTGACGGGGAGGTTGTTTGGTAGTGCTGACTTCCTTCTGTTACCAGGTAGAGCAAAGACGACGTGCAACATCGGCTAGAAAGGAGGTAAATCAATATCTATAATTATTTGACCGTTTTTGTAACATAAGTCTCTTGAAAATTGTGTTGCATACTGAGAAATAACTAGAAGACATCATTTTGTGATCTAGGAAAGCTTAGAAGATAACATGATGAAGAATTTTCAACTTTGAGGGCTTTCCTTTAGTATTGTGTAACTAGTATTGTATTCAGTGTAATAAGATGGTAACATTTTTTGAGTGCAATAGTGGACATGACTTTTTCAACAGATAGACAAAAGCCAATAGAAGCTCTTGAAACATAAACCTGGAGTAGAACTGGGGAAAAGTAGGTCGATGATGGAAGTGTATGTGATAAAGGAATGCTGTAGGTTCAAATTAAATTGCGTTAATTTGTGATTCTCACAATCAAATATACAAATACTACTCTAAAATAATTATGAGCGAAGTAGATTATGTAGCTCATAGTTTTCCACAGTATAATGCATACAAAGAGTTATAAAAAGGAAGAAAATTGTATTTTCTAATTTACAAAATGTATTTTATTAATATATACTATTTTTAGGTTTTACATGTGTGAGGAATTACTATGAAATAATTTTGATGTGTCCTAATGTTCATCAACCATAATATTGTTAATATTATAGAAAAGCATTTAATGATGCATATAATGTAAGATTGATTAATAATCATGGAAGGATAATGGTTTGTGTCTCAGCTCCATAAATTTACTATTGGAATTGTTACGAGTATTATACCATGCTCTCCAGTGGGTAAAGTATTAATGAACTTCTGGCTGATTATGATTCAAGTTGTTCACTTGTCACAAAATAATTATCCTTAGTTGTGCCTATCTCTAAATCTCATGAGTGATTGTTATATTTACGATGACTTTCACTTCTAAATTAACTCGAAATTTTTTATCATAAAGACTTCCGTCATAGTCTTTTTAACAGCTTCTTTGAAAATAAAGTGCAGTATTGCACAATCTCCGCATTCAACCCCTCTTGCCTCCTATTGTACGGAACCGATTGAACTGTGAGTAATACCTAGTAATATCCATTGAAGCTCACAACAGGAGGCCTTCGCGCCACATGAAGTATTGTTTAAGGTGTCGTAGGATGTGTTACAGTGCTCTGGGCAACACGTTGGTACAGCGTGAATGTTGCTTGAGTTCAAACTGGATCATTAAACCGTAGAAACGTTTCATAATTTATTGAGAGCATGGGGAATAGTTTAAAGGAATACGTAATTTTTATTAAATATCGTATATAAATCTATGTATTCCAACTGACAGAAATGTTGTACTAGCACATATTTTTACAAGCAGAAATTAATTTTTAAATACATTTATTATTTAGATGATCCTCGATTTATCTGGTGATATTTCTCGCTGGAATGGATCCATTTTTGTAACTCAGCATTCTTTCTAAGATGTTCACTGAAAGTTACACATGGCATATTAAAGCACGTTTTTACTACTAACATTGCCTGAATTAACTTAATTTTCATTTGCGACTTTTCCTCCGCTAATATGTAGTTCATGAGAGGAAACAACCTCTACATAGGGATATTGAGCAACAATTGTTCCAAAACTATTGTTAGGTAATTGTGGGGAATGTTATTGTTTTGAGATTTGGCTGCAGATAGTTGTATAGGTACATGTGTTTGTCCGTTGAAATGGGTTTTGCTGGCAAAGTATTTCTTGAGGGTTCAGGCATGATTATTGTTATTTTACATTTTCTGGAAATGGGGGATGGAAGTGTTATTTCGGGGACTGTCCCCGGAAATCAGGTACGAATGGTCATCTTAGTGTAGCTTCAACTGAAGAACGGGTAGTGCATCCCTGGGTTGAAAACTTTTCGTGTCGTAGACCAGAGAGCACGCAGGGGAGTAACGACGCGTTAAAGATATGCGTGAAGGTAAGTGTGCAGGCACCACCATCAGGGAACTTACAGTTCAACGTTTCCAGGTCAAAGATTTTCGACCACTTATTACAAGTAGGGGAAGTGATAAAATGGACTATGAACTAACCACCATCACAAATAACAAGGGGTGGATAACAGCAATAACCTGTTGATTAGTCTCCATAATGAGCCTCGATAGTAAGACAACAAGACCATGGACGGTAAGCACTATGACTTACGCCCGTCCCGACCTACTCGATCGTATTGTAATGTTATAAAAATGATCTTGTAATCGCAAGCGAAGAGGCAGTGGTTGGTCGCTGGTGAACCCCCACAAAAACTTTCCAAAACTAGAAATGATGTCACAAAAGGCCTTCTTGTTATTGTGGTGTATAGCACTGGGTGTTGTCCATTACAAGTATTTTCCTCCTGCTCCAATAGTTACCGCTGTCCCATACTATGCAGAAATTAGCCAAATGCAGCGGCAGTTGTGTAAAACGCAGCCATCGCTGGTGAATAAGGATCGTAAGCCAATAAGATATGATTTTGGCTCTAAAATTACCAAGGTTTCGCTATCTTATGTTAATGAGTACTTGCCGGCGTTGATCAGCAGACTTCAAATGGTGAAGAAATTGTTCTCTTACTACTCAAACGTTTCGAGGGCTACTCACGATCACAGAAAATAGTCCAGATGTTTATTGTAAGAAGCATAGAAGGAAGTGAAATACAGATTAATATTAAGAAAAACAAGGAAAAGAATAGATGGCTAGTGATGATTAACTTTTCGTGGACATCTTTATGACATCGCTATCTTATTTCTCTCGAAGAATCGATGTTTTAAATTAATTCACCCCAAATTCCAAATGACTTTTGCGATTTCTTTATGTTTTTGTTCAGTGCTTCTCCTTATTTCTCATTCTGTCTTTTTCTTCTGCATTTTCGAGTGAGTTCCTCTTCAAGCCAGAATCATGTTGTGATTTACGGTCAGGTATGCACTTTCTCTGTTTTCACCATGTGTTAATTCCCGTGCCAGATCGCTGCCATCATTCTACACATCCGTCTCAATGTTTTCCATTTTTATTCATAAATTTTCTACGATATATACTGTATTTTATTGATCCTTATCCTTAACAGAACAATATCGGCAATAATATAGGTGTAGGTAGTGTGAGATAGTACAGCCCCCACCCGTCTCTAACCTGGAGAAGAAAAATGCTACGAATTGAGAGACCTAACTAATCGAATTTCTTATTGACAATTATTACAGTGGTTATAGATATATCGTAATGTTCCTTAGATTTCTGTACGGTAGAGACAATTGATACACGGGAGTGGATTTTAGCCCTCAACCTTTTATTGTAAAAGATAGTAACGTTAACAAAATTACCGTCCCGCAGGAAACCAATTTACGGTATTTAAGATAGAAGGATGGGTTCTATAGGCTTCTTCTTCTTCTTTGTGTGATTAGTAGGGGATCAGGAATGAAGGATAGCACCGTTTTCGAAACCAACCTAGGTGCCAGGAGTTTATAGCAATTGCGTAGCCAACTGAATATGGGCCTGTTTAGGTACGGGTTAAGTACATACGAATTGCGTAGCCAACTGAGTGTCGGGTATTTGTACCAGATGCGTAGCCAAATGAGTACGGATAGAAGTCTGGTTAAGGTGAGAGTACACACCAGATGCGTAGCCAACTGAGTGTGCAGGAAGGTATCAGATGCGTAGCCAACTGAGTACCAAGGAGCGTTCCAGATGCTTAGCCAACTGAGAACGGCGGAAGTAGAGGAGCTGACCACCCGGGAGCGAGTGATACCTTTTGCCTTGCGTTGGTCCATTTTATAGGTGATTTTGGGTGTGTGTCTTCGTTCTCCTCCTTTGGCGACTTTAGCTACATCTGAGGTTTACTTTTAGAGTTGACTGTCGTCTGCACCTATTTATGTGTCATTACTTGTTTACATCACTTCTACACATGTTTGTCCTATAAACATGACTGCTTTGTTTAGGTAATATCCACGTGTTCGGAATATACGCGGGATATTGCAATATTGAACACAAACATAATAGATGAAAATCAATTGTAGTTTTCATAAAACAGTTCCTAAACTATTTAGACTTCACTAATAATTCAGTGCATGTAATAGAAACTCGATTGTAGGAGGATTTATGATTTTGTATCAGAAATTTAAACTTCCAGTGTTTCCTCAAAACTGTCATTATTTGCATGGCATAAACACTTTGACGTCACGCCCGCTGACACTTTTTCTGCTTTTTCTTCAGTCTCGTGAATATCTTACCAATTACTTAGGCAAATTAGTGTTTATGTATAATACTCTAAGAGGGAAAATGTAGCCTCGAAATTCAGAAAAGGTTCTAAATTTATTTTCCTGTTTTCAGCGATCATATTATTCTCCGGTAGACGAGTGTGAGGAGGAACCCTCGAGGACACTGCGGACAAAAGCCGAGGAGGTGCAGATACAGAAAGTCACTGCCACCAAACCCTAAAAGAGAGGTCAACATGGACAATAGGGTGGTGTAAGTATTACTTCACCTTTACCTTGATATATATTTGATTGTTGCGCAAAGTTAACCTTGCTTTTGTTAATAATGTTTATGCTGATCGTATTACAACTATTTCCTGGAGAAGGTTCAACGTTGGGTGTTGCTGAACTATTGCAACAGATCACTTCGGGAAAATACGTATCTATATAATTTTTCCTTAACTCCAAGGCAGTGGAAACAAGCGATTCGTAAACTGTGGCACATGCTCATGAAATTAGTCCTTTCCTGAAAGTTAAGGACGAATGTAACATATTTTAGAGCTATTGTAAAAAAGATCTTTTTATCACAGAAATATTAATTTTACAGTTCAAAAATTTAATTTTCAAGCTGATTTGTTTCATACTAGAATAACAATTTCTTCAATTTCAGTTAAACTTCAGCTGATCTCTTTGGGTACAGTTATCATTTTCATTAATGGCGACCTTTGAATGTTTCCCAGCTGTAGGAAGGGATAAAACAACTAAGAGTGTGGGGACGAAAAAATGGCACAAAATTTTTACGTGTATGAAATAAGAAGGTGGAGAGAATTCGCGGCTAGGTATGATTTTGTTTTGTTGAATAAAGGTCAGCGTTTGACGTTCGCCAAGTTGATGAGTTATGTGTGTCGAGATAACACCTATGGAAAGTTTAAACCAAACCCAAACCCGTAAACTGATTGCCGAATTTTACAAACAGTACTGCAACTTTAACAACTCGTATACTGTGAAGCATTTCTATGCAATAGGTGTCTCTAAAAGGACAACATACATTTGCAAGTGTGTGAACTCAAACATAGCTGTTGAAATAGAAGCATGTTCTGGAAGATCAGCCAGGAAAATGACTTCCAAGAAGAAAAGCTTTATATGAGTATGGTAAAGTTGGGGTTTCGCATAGGAAACTTGACCGGAAATATAATATTGATGAAAAAAATGCGTAACTAATATCCTAAAAGAGTAAAATGCGTCGCCTGTCACAAGGAAATGAAACTCCAAATATTCAGAAAAACAAAGAGAAATGAAGTGACATCGCTAATAACAAAGATTACTACTGTAAAAAAGGCAAAGAAGTGGATTATGAAGGGGTTTACAAGAACATAAAAAAATTGAACAGAAGTTGTTACTGTGGATTACAATTTCTTCTAAATTACATTCTCAAACTTATATCTATCAATCTGGAAATCCTATGACTGCCGAAACGTATGAAAAATACTGTGTACGATCGAATCTGAAGAAATTCATAGATAAAAAGCCATAATGACGGGAATTATTTATTTTGGCCAGACATATTAACCTCACATTACGCTGCCCGTGTTATTCCCGCTTTTAACGGGTTGTACATTCCATTTATTACAGTGCAGCCCACTGTACCTCAACTGCCTCGCCCAACCGATATATACAGTAACGGCTGGGAGGCTTTATATTTGGATCAGTTGAAACGAAGAATTTACCAAAGAATTACGGAAAATGTTAGATTCAACATTTGTTAATTGAACGCGCAGTGTAAAAACAAAAAATCGGCAAACCAGTCGTTATGGTCTCGATTCTGTTATTTAAGGTACGTTCATTCACATCTTCATTGTAAGTTGTATGATACTTTTTTCATAGTGTCAATTTTCTGTATCCGCATCCTTAACTGCAAAAAATGAAGATAGAGAGATAAGAAGCTTGCTAATTGATTCAAGAAAAGCTAAATACTCGAGTATTTTCAACGTGTTTTACTGGTGTGAGGTGTTATACTTTATTGTACAAATCATACTGGATTTACCGTAGATTCAATCCTGACATTAGTCGTAGTTTGCTACCACGATACAAATCCTGAAGACTCTATTCGACAAATTATATATAATGTCTGTAATGGAGCATTGATTACAAGAAGTTAATTATTCTTAGTTATAAGTTGATAGTCCTTTGTGCTATTCTAATTAGCAATATATTCTTTTAAATTAAGAATTGTCCAGAGCCAAATTCCAAGTACAGTGCCTAAAACGAAACATCACATTCACAATAGTAGGCAAACTGAAAGTAATTTCGTACAAAATTTCTTAACTTATTCAGATATAATATTTAGTTATGCTTTTCTGCTCTTCCTTATATTCTATCGTAAGTTAAGAAACCTATGAAGAAACTTATCTACATGGTTGACGAAACTTCAACACATCCTTCGTCTTTCAGAAAGTATTGTATTATTTTTTTGGCAAAAAACCTCAATTTTAAACGTTTCGTAACTTTGCATCATGACTTCTTCTTTATAATCATGATCACCATGGTTTCATCGCAGTTAGAAACCATTCATTGTAAATATAACTCTTCCCATTCAGTTTCTTTTTCGTCACCTAAATGTAAAATTTCCCTCCTTAGTTGTAGTTGTAAAACTGTGAATAATTGTATTCCATTTTAGGAATACAATATGTTCAGTTTCAATATTTCACTTTAACAATATCTTCAGTTTCATTCTTCAGCATATATTAAAGTAAATAATGTCCAAATCAGTATATTTTCCTTTCCTTTATTATCTCCAGGACTGCTCCCCCCCTCTTATACTATCTCCAATACTCCTTCATTGCGTTAGTTATTATAGTCAGCTGACAAGGCTCTACACTTAACTACGTCTGAAAAAAAGTTATGTAGTATATTTCAACCAATAACTCACTGCTATGAAGTGAAGGAACAATTCTTGTAATCTGTCTTTCTACGTATCCTCAAGTCGCCTAAATAACCAAAACAACTCACTACCGTTTGTCAAACACATTGATATCTCTTAAGATAGAGGAGGGAAAATTCATACAATTTACTTAGGACTATCAATATCTCAAGAGAAAAATCAGGAAAATAGAAAAGAACAAGTCAACCTAACAAACGGTAACATTTACAACTGTCTTTCCGTTCTCTCTTCTCTTTGCGTTATCTCTTCCCATTCTTTACTTATGACAAATCAACCATTTCAATTTGTATTTTATCTCCCTCTTCTTTTATTCTTGCTTCTTTCTATTTTCTGATCATGTCTCTGCTTTGCTGCTCTAATATTGTAGTACCTTCCCAAACAATCCTGTGTCCTGCATCTTTTATGTGTTTGAAAATCGCATTCCTCTCTCTTCTCAATCTGACACCATCATTATGTTGCTACATTCCTATGATGCTACATTCTGTCTTCTATGCTTTCCTTTCTCTCTCCCATAAACAGCATGTTGCACTTCTTATGTTCCAGCTTCTGTACCATGCCTCTCTTAACTTTGTCCATTGTTGTTCCATTCCTTTTTACTTCACCATCTCAATAATCTGTCATCCTCCATTCCTCCTTTCTTTAATATCTTTATTTCCTACTTTCTATGTTCTGCTATCATTTCTTCTTCTTTCCTTCTCTCTTCCTTTTCTCACTGTTCTCTTCTTCTATCTATCCTCACTACAATCATAATTCTTCAGTTGATACCCTAGTCTTTATCTATCCTTCTGTTCTTCATTCGTGTTAATCATTTATATTCTTTCTTTCTCTCATACTTTTTATAAAATTCTTCCTACTAGCATCACTCATATCGGTCCTCTTGTTACAACGTATTTCTTACGCACTCTTTTGCAACCACGACTTACCTTGTGTCCTCATATCCTTTATCACAATATGTAATAATTCTGTCCTTGAACTTCGAAACATACACTTCACATCAATTCTGAACATAACTACTCTTTTTCCTTGTCACTTCACCTGAACTTGCCACCCTTCTGCTATCTCTTTAACCTTTATCTGTATATAGTCTTTCTAACAAGTCCTCTGTGCAATCAAGGATCAGAAGGTTAGGAAGCATCCAAGAAGTGGTGCGTGTAGTTTGGGAAACCTTAATGCTTCTTTCTTACAATGTGTGTCATTTCCTCACTTTAAAGTTCTCTTAATTACTGAATTTAGTCTATTATCGAGCCACTTCATCATTCTTGGAAAACATATTCATAACATTTTGGATTACCTCCAACCC
>JAGDQP010025678.1:0-26690 GCA_022664845.1 Lepisma saccharinum
AAACCAAGGTTTGTTTTTCTGTTGTTTCTTCTCACCTACGCGTTCCTTCGCTGCGCTCTTAATTGTTTCACGAATTGCCTCCCACATCTTACTTACATCAGTTTCATTATTAATATCATCATTACGCTGATTTTAAATATCAATGTGGGAAATTTCTTCAAAATCGGAAACTATGCGTGATATAACCTGCCTAAAATGGCTTGGAAATAACCCGTCGCGTTTCCCACGCGAGTTGAACTTCAACTTTTTAGTACATGTTATTACACACCTTTACAAAGGTATTGGTGAAGAAATTATTTGGTAACAATTTAGTTAGTAGATATTCGTATTTCTGCCTTACTATGTGCAGAAATTGACAAAATGCACCGGTAGTTGTATAAAAGATCAACCATCGTTGGTTAGCAGGAAGGATCCCCTGCTCTTAGCAGAGAACACTGAATCCCGCGTGGCAGAAATTATGAAACAGGGGCCAGATGGTCTGAGGTATGAAATACTCCCGTACCTTCCATATTCAAGGACTTAGCGCAAATAGGCTACCGTATGTTTATGTATGTACGTCTCTTCCTAAGATGTTCGAAAACAAGGATATTGCAGAAGGTGCCTTCTGGGCTTTCATTACTCTACAGGAGCCACGTTCTTTCAGGAACGGGATTGATAGCCTTGTAAATCGTTGACAAGCATGTTTCACTGTAGAGTGTAGACGTAGGCTATTTAGTATTAAGCAGTTCCAAAAGTCAGTCGTATTGTGAGTTACAAAAACGGCCATTTATTGCTGAACTCAGTTCCACAAGTACCGCCATTTTTTAAATACAATGTACTGCCGTTTTTTTTTTTAAATATTATTTTTGTGTTGCAGTTATGAGCTAAGTTCGCACAGTATGGTTTTTACCAGTACGACACCTTTCGATATACAAGCAAAGCTCTACAAGGAAAATATAATTGTGTCCTTCTCTCGTTGTTCATTGGTTAACGTTACACATTTCGACTCTGTATTGGGGAGATACACAGACTCAATCCTGTTGCTGTCCATGTGGGCTGAGGTTACCCATGGTTTCACCAGTTTCATCAGGCGAACTTCGCTCTTCCCTGCCAGTAGTACTGACGAAAGTCTGACTTATAGACATTTCGGAGAAATTGAAGTCTTTGTATAGCCACAGTACCAACATTCGCCTGGAAAACTGTAGAAACCTCGGACCTAGTCTGAGGCGTAGACTAGGGCTGTGTAAAGTTTAAAGTTAAGAAAAAAAAAAGGATCTTATTTCTAGAACAAGGCTTTTGGTTAAAAGGAAAAAATGCAACATTGAACCAGTTTGTTTTTCATTCTTCGCCTAGTCAGATCAAAGTACAAAGATCTGGATTTACTATAGTGTAAAAAAAAAGTTAGACTTCACTAGGAATATCTTAATATGTAATACGTATTGTACCTATCTAGGCGTTACTGCATCTACGTTAACAGCCCATCTTTACCGTTAACTGTGCAACTGTGCTCCTATTTGCGAGGAAGGAAGAGAGCATGTAGGGACCAGAGGCTTAGTCTAGGTTGCAAGAAGCCCGATGTACATATGGTATCTAAAGTAAATCTTGAAAAGTACGATCCATCAGTCAGGATGGCCAAATTATCACTAGAACCTGCGTACCTCTCTAGCCCGCGACTGTACCCCTACATGAGCTGAGTCTGGGTATATATTTTATTGTTACTTCATAGTGATGACCAGCGTGAAAAACGAGATAGTGTATTAAATTTTCCTTATAATCAGGATACTAGCCATTGTTTCATTGATGAGATTTTATCTAATGCTATTAAAAGGTCTTAGTTAATAGGTACGCGTATACAACAAAACTGAAGATTTTTGGCTTTATGACATAGAAAAAAGGATGCTTTGAGTGCACTGAGCCTATTTAATATTAGATGGAAGTGTTTTAGACACCGGTTTTGTGTTCTGCACACGGAAATTGAGCGGTGACGTCAATGTTGATCCTCCAATTAAGCGGAGGTAATCTCTGAAGGAAAGGTGAAGCCTGGCTAATGACAGCGTTTTCTGACTGACGAGAGTCGCTAATAGAATTTTCTCATAACGTATGGCATGCATATAACTGGAGCTAGCGTTCAGTCCACGATGCAATTACTCTCTCTTGCCTTCCTCTGGAGCCTCTATCTCGGGATGGAAAAAAGGTCGAAAGCTCGTGCTTGAAATTGGAAATTGAATTCTGCTGCGCGAAATGAAGTTCACAGTTCCAGAGACCGTTTAGTAATCACCATATTGACCTCAATAATTGACTAATAAAAGAGATTAATTGCTATTGTAGTATTGTTGTTATCAGTGGACATAATTTTCAACACGGTCAATTGAAATCAAATTCTGTGCATATATTGTGTGCATGTCTAATGCTCAACTCACTTAACAAGACCGTTTCTGTAATTATGTAAATGGTTATAAAGCACGATTGAATAGTAGGATCACGTAATAGCGGTAATAAAGTAGAAGCAACTAAGGGCAGGGGATCTGAGAGGATATTGATAGATAGGGGCTCTGTAAAGAAAACAAGCTACGGAACTAAAAAATATTATACTCTGTATATTCACCATCATGCAACACACACACACACACTTCTAACTCCATTGTTCTAACTGAAGTGCCTTGGAAGTAACTTCATAGTGAGTACGTACAGTTGCATGAAAGCGACTAGATGATTGCTGAGTCTGACCTTTGGTGAGCCAGTTAGAATTGTCCTTCACTGCGCTCGACAGTCTCTTGTTATGAAATCTTCGTTATTTGCTCCTTTTTTTTGCTTTACATTTCAGATGAAAGAAAAAATCAGACTATAATTATGAAACTTAGAATACACGCATTAAATTCTAGTATAGATACTAAACTTTGAGTTCATCAAAGTACATCAACAAGAGTTCGGAATAACAACGGTTTTACTTTACTATCTTCTTATAGTCCGCTCTCTCTCTTATATCTATCCATTGCTATAAGTTAACAATAAATCCGGCAATCACGGGCCCTGAGGACTGCCGGATTTTCGAAAATTCCGGATTTTTTGTGTAGCCCATTTATATAAAATATGCTGTATATATTTAACAGAAAAGAACTACCTGTACGGTACTTTAAAGAAAGAAAAATACTAAAGCGAAAGCAAATTTGGTGCTTTGGGAATTTATAAAGATCAGTTTTTAATTACTATCTTTTATTATTCTTTTGACTAGTTATTTTTTTTTAATTTAATGAACGTTCATCTTAATGTCAATAAGCAAAAGAAAAAAGTTAAAAAAAAATGTTAAAAAAATCCAACTTAGGCATTGCCACCCAGCGGTGAGAAAACGAACATACGTACCACGCATATTTTATTTTTATGTATCAGGTAAACTCTACTGTGCGCAGACGGCAGTAAGAATGACCAAACTCCTGATTCTGGAGTACAGCGACGTCAAAACATAAACGGCACGTCCAGAAAACAATGGTGTGCCAACGCGGTAAATCTAAAAATTCGCTTCGACATTCATGCCAGAAAACTGATCGAACCGAAATATTGATTGCCAGAATTTTGATTATCAACCTGTATTAATCAATAAACATTTTCACTTTTACAATCATTAACGTTTGATACAGCATGCATGGACATGCAGAGATAGATATTTATTGAATTTATTTAATTAATTTTGTTTACATTGTCGCAGTATTTTATATAAATTAATTTGATAGAAGATTTTTTTCTACTGTTAGAGATTTTAATTGTATTTAAAGTTTTTACCGCAATGAGGATTTGCCTTGTTTGTGGAACATTCGAACGAAAAAATATGAAAAGAAATGCATGTCTTTTTAGTTCTGCAAGAACAAACAGAGGACTGAAACAACATTTAGAAATATTGTAAATAGAGAGAGAGAGAAAAAAAATATTTTGGCGAATTCGAATCCGAAAGATATTTCAGATAATAATTACTTTTACAAAGATTGATTGTTTGGCATAAGCAAGAGAATTGTTTCTGTGAGAAATGGAATGTTTTTTGATATTGAAGAAGCGGCTTTGCAGAAGTTCATGTACCTATCTCACGTATAGAATCAGGTAGCGTTATTGTAGAGAGTTCTTTAATTCGTTAAAGAATAAAGTTATTGTTTGCCTTAGGGTAATCTACAAATCTTTTATTTCGCTTTCCGAGGTTTAGTTACGTGGAGGAAGGTGTAGTGTCGCAAGACCCTTCTTACATTTCTTCCATGTTATATTGATCCTAGATAAGACTTTTATGGAAGGTGTTGGAGTAGTCTCCACTGCTTCTCTGCGGGAAGTTTCTGGTCCAAGCAGAGTTGGAGCATTTCATCATCTTTCCTTTGGGATCAAATAATCCGTCCATCGTCGCGTCGGTTTTATGTTTCTGCTGTCATCACCGAGACCTTGAAGCTAGAGAAGTCACGTTTATATTCCCTGAGAGATGTTGAAATGCTTCATATGATAATTAACGACGATTATAGATATTATTGTGAAGGCGATCCTCAGATTTATATTGCTACTGAACTCTACTGTTGCACGTTTTGGACTAAATACACGAAAAAGAAGTTCTCTGCTGGAACTTCGAAGGTTGATCGCTGTGTTGAGATAAAATTTGGAACCCTACCCTATTTCTTTTAGTAAGACACGCGGTACGAAGAATTTCGGTAATATACGAGGCCTTCCTTGAAAATAACTTCCCATTTGCATGTGGAGCGTGAAGTATTGTGAGTAACGGTGCGATGTTTGCCAACACTGTAGTGGAAGTCAATGCGCATCCACTAGAGAAGAGTTGCCATATTCACGCAGCAACTACTGTTCAAAATGAGTGCAGCAATTGAGAATCTCGCCTGTGCATAGCCATTGAGCTTGCGGTAACCTAACATTTCGGTGATCGCTTCATGAAAAATTGTGCTAGAGACCTGTGAAAACTCATCTGAAAGCGCTGGAATTGTGAAACGGTGGTTCTCTCGGACCTTTCTGTTAATCTTCTGAATAAGTTCATCATTCATCTCAGCCGGCCTATCACTTCTTGTCTCATCGTGGACATTTTCCCGCCCATTTTAAAATTTAATTAGTTTGGTGTAACATTTAAAGAGTTTTAGTATTACATGGTCGAGAGTTCTTTTCAAAATTAAAGATGTTTACCCACAGGAGAATTCAAGTAGCCTAACTCACCCTAGAATACTTGAAATTCCTGTTTAATCCCACTGTATCTAAACTTCTTGTTTCGAAGCGAGGCTGATGTTCAACGGCAAATGGGGATTAAAATCTTGGAAAGATATGTTGTATCTCTTTTCCTCAATTATTGTTGATGGATGCTGATGGAAGTTAAAAAAAAAAAAACTCGTATAGCAGTCAAACGGACAAGGAAGAAGTACGAATGAAAATGTCTGTAAAGTACACAGCTCGCGGTGTTATGCCACAAAATGAAATAATTCACGACGCTCTCGGGGGAGTAATATTTCTCACGTAATAACTGGGAGTAAGTGATTGTGTTACTGTTTCTGGTGTTAAACGTGATGCGAATGGCGTATAATAATAATAAATCTAACCTGACTTAACATATATCCGTGAAGTGTGGAACGTGTTGAAAATCGGTATCACGAAAAGAAAAGTCTAATCTGATTTTCTAAGCTTTGTCCATGAAATGTTCAAATGCAAATGAAAGGAAAAGGTAGTAGTTGAAAAATCGAAAAAAAAAAAAAAAAAAGAGAGAGAGAGAGAGAGAGAGAGAGAGAGAGAGGAAAAGTTGTGGTATTGTAAAAAATAAAATTGGCACTGTTTCGGAACGATAAAGACGAGTTTCAAAACGTGCAAGCCCCACTCCCCCCAAAAACTATTTTTCAAACACTGTCAAATACATACGAACTTTTCTTTCAGAGTGAGATGTCTTATGCTATTATAAGATTTGAAACATGTGAATTGAATTTATTTATATTTTTTAGGTTCTTAGGGTCTTCAGGGTAAGGCCGGGATAGGGTGTGGGGAGAGGATATTGGAAAATAGTCCGCTAGGGCTTAGTTTGTGGGTACGATCCTGGCATTTGGCTGGTGTGACTAAGAACAAATGTGGAAAAAGCTCAGTCAGGTTGGGCGGCCTGGGATCGTTCATAGGACCTTCCGATTGTTAAGTCAATGACCGCAAGGCACTAGAAACGTGTATTCTGAGGTCACGCATCTAACATCAGAAACTGTACACTTCCAGCAAACAGGCTGGGGTTCCTAGAGAGTCAGGAGGCAGTGTGTTGTTGAACAGGGTCTTATGGAAGTTCATCATGGACAAGACACAATTGCAAGTAACTTCTTTTTGTGAATTTAAACTGAGGTATTCTGCACAGTAAACCTCAAGAAAAAAGTGCATTTTGGGCAGGAATAGCGAGTGAACGCACCATTTGACGTTGGTATGTCAAATTTCGTTCCGGTATCACCACAATATTGTAAAATGAGCCCCGTTGTCACCGACCAAAATCATGTTCGGATGAGCTGCTCAGGAACACCGTGAAAGCGGACCATCGGAAAAGTGTTCGTGCCATTGCAGACGAGTTAAGCATACACCATACCACTCTCAGACGGCGGCTCCGTGCGATCGGTAAGGTGAAAATTTGAACTCATGTGTGCCACATGAGTTGACACCGGCTAACAAGAATCGACATCTTGAGGTGTGCAGTTCTTTGAGTGTAAGGAATAAGCGGGAAGATTTCCTACATCGGATTGTCACTTCAGATGAAAAATGGATCTGCTGTGACAATCGTAAACGGTCAGGACCATGGTTAGATCGTGATCAACGTTCAGGAAGGTGTACTAAACCACTTCTCCGTCAACGGAAGGTGTTGTTGTTGGTATGGTGGTCTATGAGTGATCCATCATGTCTTTCTCAAGCGAGGTGAAACCATCACTGGAGATCGTTACAGTGCTGAACTCATTAAATTCACCGCAAGCATCCAGCAATGGTCAATAAACATATTATTCTCATGATGCTGCCCGCTCACACGTCGCGCAAAGGGCGGTGCAGCCTCTCCATGAGTTACAGTATGAAACCCTTCCTCACCCACCGTATTCCCCCGATCTCTCTTTTCCACTATCTACTGCCTCCTCCGGCATCTTGATCACTTCTTGGTTGCGAAAAACTTCCTGGACCGTGCAACATGCAGTTGAGAATTTCTTCACATCGCCGACTCCATATTTCTTTTGCCACTGAATCCAATCGTAGGTTGAGCAATGTCAACAGGGTGTGGCTGCAGACGGCAACTACTCATTCGCACCAACCCAATATTTTATATCTTGAGTATGAATGGCGTTCAAGTTACAGTTGTAATTAAGTATATGAAAACAAACCTTGGTATGAAAATATACGTTTTCAACATTTTATAATAATTCCAGTTTTCTTTCATATTAAGCGGTGGTGTTTTTTCCCCCATCAGTTCTTGAAATAAATGAACTGTTATTAGCGTCTTAAACGTGCTGGTAAGTTTCTAAGGATGGAACTTTCGTAAACTAAGCTCTGAACAACTACGTCGAGTGCACCGCGGTGGAAATTGACCCCGTGACCATAAGCAAAGAAAGAGAGCGCACTAACCGCTCGGTCATCTCGACGTCCTCAGTGCTTAGAAATTGGTATCTTTATGGTGAATGGCAAGACTTGTAAAGTATTAATCATTCACGTGAAAATACGTATTTCTGCTATCTTTAGACCGTAGCTTTATTGAGACGTAAGCTACATATTGTAGTCACCGCAATATGTTTTTTTTTTCTACTGTAAACTTTTAGCATGATATTTAAAACGTCATCCATCGTTGATCCTATATTAGGAGTACAGTACAGTTAATCCTAATGGAGGACTAAAGTCTTACGTCAGATCCGGCAGGTCGCCATGGTAACCCGCCATGTTAGTCTAAACAAACATGTGTTTAGCAGTAAGTTTTATAGTGTTCGATATTCAACAACTCGTTACGGTTTTGTGCTTTGCGCCAGATTGTCATAATTACAATGAAAGAGACACGTGTTGCTTTTTTTTCTGTTTCCAAAAGACTGAAACTAGAAAACGAAGTGGAAGGAGCTAATTACGTAAGTAAAAAAAAATCTCGCAATGTCCTTGAACGTAATTTTGAATACGTTGATATGATTATGATAATAATTCAACGTTGATTGCTGAGTTCTTGATTTTAAAAAAGTTATAATTATATCTAAAAAGCTTAAATTGAAGTTGGTAATTCGGTTATAATTAAGGGCACACACTCAAGAAGATAAATACGAGTGGTAAAGCGAAAGCCTTGTACCCTATGTGTAGCTATACAAATTGATATTGAAGGTAAAGTATACAAGGTATTGCATAAATTAAGATTTCGAAAGTTACTGGTACCTTTGTATGTGTTTCATAAAAATATAAATTACCGGAACAAAAATGAGCTACTCACTTCAACTTATTATATTTACTGTTCTTATGTCCTTTCTTGCACTTACCTCGTATGTGCATCAACTCTCTGTCATGTAAGCAAACGTACATATTTTTATACGTCCACAGCATTTTCTACTCTTTCAATAAGTTTCCGCTCGTCACCGAAATAATCAACAGTTCGAAAAATATTAACAGCCATTACTTCCACAACTGATTTTGTACTGTATATTTCTGCTATCAAACTTACTGTTTGTTTATACTTGGCCTCCGCCATTGCTGTGGTAACCAATCTGATGTGGTGTCAAGATTTTAGTTCTCCATTGCAGTAGTTTGATTTGTGACTAATTGATGCTTTCTTATTTGTTCATGTGCAATTCGTATCAAAACGACAACTCGAAATGCTCATTAAAGAAAATAAGGGACATTCTGTTTGCAAGATACACATAAAGTGAACAAAAAGTTTGTGGATTTTGTTTTTTCGGGTTTCGATTAAGTGTTCCGAAAATACTTAAGCAAGCAACGAACATAAAAAGGCTAAGGTGAGTCTGTTTTTTAGGACTGCCTCAAGGGAGGAAATAATTCCGAAACTAACATCACTTTATCGCACAGCTCTCTATGAGCCATGTTGTCAGTTAGATTGCTGAATAAGGATCCTTTTAAAAGCATTCGCTGGCAGCTGTCCGGTTAGTATGGGCGGTAGAGCGTTGGATCTCTGGCCGGGAGGCCGGGATTCGATTCCCGTCCGGTTAAATGCTTCCTTTTGTTTCTTCTTGCATTTTATATCTGCTTCACGGACAGTTAATGTCAAAAGAGCGTCAGCGAACACAGGTGAGTTAGTGGTTATAGGTGAGACTTTTTTTTTCATTAAAACTTCCTTTCGCTTCTACCTTTTTAAGATTCTATATATGCTTTACGGACATTCATTGCCAAGTGAGCGCAGGGGTGTTAGTAGTCGGGCTGGTATTTTCTACACTGCAAAAGGTATCGTGTATCGTTGCGGGCTGACCAAATAATGCCAGTGTATATTCTGAACAGCGGGCACGTATTCATAAAAACTGCAAAATGCCTGAAACAATGAGCCGTATGGTCTTGTTTCATTGCACGATAACACCACAAAACCACATGTGGTTAAGGTGACTCGTGAGACCATTCCAAGTTCCGAGTCCTGGCTGGGGCATGGATATTTCCGGATGTTAGAAACTTAACAGCTAATGGACTCCAGAGAGGCCGAAGTCATTAGTTACTAAAATGGACCCAAAATACAAAATTTACCATTTTTTTTTATCGATTATCTGATTTGGTTGGGAAACTATGGTCCATTCTCTTCAGCTTTCACACCATCAGCTTATATCACGTATTCAATTCATTAGGCAGCCGCCCTCTAGAACGACAGTTCTGAATCTGTGGGTATGTTAAAACCGCAATGATAATTTTCGTCCCGTTCGAAGGAGTTCTATAACAATGGAGTTCAGGGTCTTCCATTAAATTCTTATCGAACAGAAGGTCATTGACGGCGACAATGACTACAAGTATGATTTTCATGAATGTGCGACATTTTGAAATGTCGAGTTTAATTTAGACAAAACTTTCTGGCTGTTTCTATGCAATCTCGGAAATCTATTACTTGCATTACCTCTAAAAAGAAAGTACATCTAGACGAAAGGGCGATAATTTTAAGAACTGAAAGATGATTTTCTGTTACACAACAATCACTTTTACCCAGCGTCAATTTTTCTTAGTTTTTTTTTATACCGAAGGGAAACAATCGTTTTTCAGGAAGGAGAGGCGAATCTGATGATACTGTCAAGATGAGATGAGGATATGTCAAGCTGACCATCTGATCTCGTAAGACATTCGTTTTCCTTGTCACTACGATGTTAAGAATTAATATATCAGAAACTCGATTGCATATTTCAGCTGTCAGAAACACAAAAGGTTGAAATCTCTCTATAGCTCTGCAAACTTAATAAAAGAAATATGTATCAACAGCTGAAAACGCTGCAATACAATATTGAGACAAACAACTAAACGTTAGTGAATGAAGACAACAAATAAAAGAACAAACTAGATTCTGCTTCCTTGGCACTGTTCCACTTTTTCTCCAGAAAAAGAAGGATAGAGTTTCCTTCCTGAAATAAACGACTAAGGTTTCATTTTCTCCCGAGCGTCTGCGTAGAATTTGAAATATTTCATTGTATATTCAAAAGTGTTAAAACAAATTATAATAATCAAATGAATATAATTAAGTCTTACTGCAGTCGAGTCTTATTGAATATTTCAATATTATTGTTTTAAATAGAAATCCTTTCATTTCCGTGAACAACTCTATAAGGAGATTCGTACAATGGGAACCAATAATAATTTAATTTTACGAGGTTCATTCAAATTCTAAGGTATTCTGTCTATCTCAGGAATGGAAACAAGTAGAAACGCGATAGTTGTTTTGGAAGACGCAGCAACTATTCCTTAAAGTTCGGTAAATAACACTGGAGCTCCGTCAGACTTAGTAAGTTCGTTGTGTCGACTCTCGTCGGAAGCGTTTTAGATACTAAAAGACGACGCGGCGTTCACATTCGAAAAATAACGTGTATCCGTTTAGGCGGAACGACACCCGTCAAAATTCACCGTCAGATGCGGTGATTGTGCCATGGTGTGTATTCCTGGTCGGGACAGTTAAAAGGAAGTCGAATCTCGTGCGAAAAAAAGCCAAGGAACCCTCGACCACGCGCCAGTCGGTCGGACAACATGATTGTGCGAGTGGAATAAATTGCTATGGGGCTGCCGATTGACCGTAGAAGAGATGGCCTCCATAGTCGGCATATTCGTAGGATCTGTGCATACAATCCTCAAGAAGACCTGAAAATGCAGAGTTTCCTCCAGGTTGATTCTGCGGATACTGGTCAATGAACACAAGACTTTGCGCGTTTGCAGCAAGGAAGATTTAGGTTCTCTCTAATCGTTGGTTGCAGTGTGCCAAGCAATATTGACACGTGATGATTCATTCCATTAATTGTCACAATCGATGAGACATCCTGCGGTTTTTTCAATCCTGAAACCAAACGACAATCTGCTCATTGGAAGCACACCGACTCACCACCATTGAAGAAATTTCGTGTTAACACCAGTGCTGAGAAAAAGTTGATAGTGATGCTTCGGAATATCGAATACCTTATCCTTACTCATTGGTTCCCAAGGGTACTACAGAGACGACTGCAACTTATGAAGATGTTTCGAAACTAAGTTTCTTTCAGCATTGCAAGAAAAGCGGCCGCAAAGGACTGCAGCTGTGCGTTGTCATCAAGACAACGCTTCTGCTCATTGGGCGCCTTTGCTCAGCAGTTTCTTATGGACAACAACTTGGAGGTTGTTGATCTCAATACTCATCTGACGTGCACTCATTTTTTGTCTTTTTTTCCCTAACGCTTATGGAGATTCTCCGTGGTCTGAGAGATTTTCAAGTCCTTCTATTTTATCAGCAATTTTCCAGCGGATGAAACAGACTCCTGAAGAAGTCATGCAGTCAGTGTTGTGAGAAATGTGTACATCTACAGGGTGACGGTGTTCGAAAAGTGGCCTCAGTTTTCACTTTCTATTGTGAGTATTTTTTTTTTTTAATAATTAGGAGACCTTACAAGTTGAATGTACCTTGTAGTTCCACTACATACTGAAAATAAGCATTGTAAGTTTTTTTTTTAACATGCCAAAGTGTACCTAAGGATTTGTAGTTTCCCAAATTAATGGTTTTTTTTTCCTGATTTTATATATTTTGTTAAAATAACAAACTTCTAGCATAGTTAGGAATTTTGTGAGGTTTTAAAAATTAAATTTGAGCAATTTGCTTATTTTTCAAGGAATTTGTAATGCAATTATATCTATTAATGGTGTTAATTGATTTACTTCCAGTGTTCCTTTTTTGTGTATAAAAACAAACGAAAAGAAAAGCAAGAGCCTC
Source organism: Lepisma saccharinum (assembly GCA_022664845.1). Taxonomy (NCBI): domain Eukaryota; kingdom Metazoa; phylum Arthropoda; class Insecta; order Zygentoma; family Lepismatidae; genus Lepisma; species Lepisma saccharinum. The sequence goes on from JAGDQP010025678.1 coordinate 12,338, forward strand.
ATCAATTAGTAGTATATGGAGTACGGCTATTGTTTACTACGGCCAATCATTATTGTGGCAAATTTTCATGAAAGTGCTGTACTAGATAGCAAGAAAAAATAGAAGACAACATGAATTATTTAAAAAGAAAATTAAAATTGTACTATCCCTACGTATTAGTCATCAAAAATAATCAATGATTTGGATGGTTTAATCTCTATAAATGATAGTATGTAATATACGAAGGACGGAGCGACAGCTTTTTTAAAATGAAGTGTATGATTACGTGCATACTATTTCATGTACACTAGTATTATATTTTTACATGTATTGCATGCATAATATTACAAACACCATGTGCGTGGGTTTTCTCGAGGTTTTCCACTTTCCTCTCACTTTCTTCATTCCACCAATTCATCCCATTACTATCTATCCGGCCTGAGCCAAAGTTGCCTGGAGGCCTTAAAACTAAATTAATGCATGCATAGTATTAATGTATTCCTCACTAGAACTAGGGAACATTTCTTCTACCTAAATTGTTAGCTTATCCTCATGCAAATCGTAAGATATTTTTTACAATACATTAACCGCCCATTCAATTCATTTTATCTTATATCTTATCTTTTAACAATACCTAGCAAGCACATTATTAGCGCCTAGCGTTACGGCAAGATCACAGAATTATAGTGAAAGATAATTCTAATACGTTTTTTAAATTTAATGAGGCTACTATAAATTGACATGATGAGTACAGATAGATGGAATGTTGAACGTATTTCTCCTAGCCAGACAATTGTGGTGGTGTTTGATATCGAAGATGTGTTTATATATATTTTGGCAACAGTGATTTCGTATATTCTTTTGTTATGATGCAATTGCCGGGAGTTAAGAAAATCAACAGGATGCCGGAGAGTCTTATACTATAGATGATTGTAGTTCTAATTGATGTTAGGAACGTCGTTCTTAGAACAGAAATATCAGATGTAATAATAATCATAGTATTCGTTTCAGATCTAATAGAAATAGAGGATACTATAACGAAGTGAAGAATTGAATTTGTGCAGTCAGAAATAATAATAATGAAAATTATTATCGTTTGGATGAGACAGTATAGGTGACTTCTAATAATAGATCAGATATAGTTGAGAATGATTATAACAGTGACAGAAATGAGGACTGTATTAGGTTAGATAATATATTAACAAAGTTCGGAATGGTCAAATTACACTCAAATAGTTTGGTAGAAAGACAATACCAACTTCAGCAACAAAGCAGGTCAAGAGTTAGCACCGAAGATAATCAAAACGAATTATGACAACAGTAGAAATACTACATGTAGTCTTTAGCACAGGAATCAAAAAGGTAATAGGAAAATTACTATTGCTCAATTTGATCAAAATGAATCCCTAATGCTTCAGTACAAAGGAAATATACTATTAATGGAACCGAATAAAATTAGGAAACTTCTAAATAAGAAATAACACTGATTGAGCTTACCTCTACGGTATCTCTGATAGTGGAAGAATGAGAAAAGGTTGCAGAAGAATGTAATAGGGATTTAACCGAACCTGTACAGTCGGAAATAAAGGAAATTCCCGGAAAGCCAGAAAAATAATAAGAGAGCAGATGTGTTAGTACACTAAATAGAATAAAAAAAATGTGAACAGAATCGTAGGTTATGGATGTAGCGTCATCAGGCACGAATCAAAGCAAGTGACGGAACATCAAGCTAATTGAAATTTGATAGAGGGATGGAAATAGAGATAGACAAATCTATAAACAAACTCAATCTTTGTTTAAGGAAGGGAAGTATGAAAAAGTAGATGAAAACTGCGTGAAGACATACCAATACCCAAATATATTATATCTGCAATGAACAAATATATGAACCTCAAAATTTAGCTGTTCTAGAAAATAAGTCAGAAATAGAAGGGTCTTGAATAAGGTGAAGATTAAACATGTTAGTCATCGTAGGTGATCTATCGCTGCTGTTTTTGCATGACAACAAGACTCTTACTTCTTACTGAACTAAATAAATACACTTTTCCTAATGTTTCAGTTAACCTGTATACTCTAGGTTTCTGGTAACAGTGACATAGCTACATTCACTATATTCATATATCAACCTCTGTGGTTTAAGGATGGTGTTTTTGACACGCCACGAAGCGTTTTAATAAATACAATCAATGTTCTCCTCACCAACACCACTGGCGGCTTCAGTAACAACAAGAATAATTGCTGTCCACAAATGAACATCAAAGCTTTAGTATACAAATATATATGTATACAACAATTCAGACAATATATGCACATAAAATTAACGAGCATTCATGTACTCCGTGTGCTATGCAGAACAAAATATGCGTACTACCACAGAGGAAGATTTATTTCAGTTTGTCATGCACAAACTGTATAACATGCCTTTCACATAATTCGATTCTAGTTTTATCCATTGAAGTTTTATCGAAGCAAGAATGTTTGGAATGTCATGTTTGTGCTAACCGGTGTTTCAAATAGGGTATACGACAGTGCGTGAGCTAGTATATGCTAATATTGTAAAGTAGAATTATTTAGATGATTCGAATTATGTTCTAACAGTAAAAGTACTGAGTATCATTCTCCATTGAATTCCGATTATCCCCCCTTTTTTTTTCTTCGTACATGCGAGTGTCTTCCTTCTTATTGTGTGAGTTGCATCCGTCTTTTTCTTCCTCCTTTTCAAACATACTCTTCGTGTATCTTTCAATATATAATCAGTGGGACTATATTTCATGGGATAGCCACATACTGTTATGATTGCTGCAGGAATGTGCACAGTATCAGATATCACTACACGTAGGTCTTCAACTGCATGTTACCGGTCAGGTGGGCAATATTTCACACTCGAACGTTATCGAAGTTTAATGCTGACTAATTGTAGGTACCAGCACAGGTGTTTCGAACTTCGCACGTTCGGTTCATTGCTCGATATCTTCAGCAGTTTGATTTGAGTACACCATATTCGGTATCACCAGTCATCATGGTAAATGCAGAGGCCAGCTGCAGTTATGATGATCGTAGATGTCGACGTCTGTTTCGCGCTTTGAAAGCTCACATGCTCTCTCTCTCTCTCTCTCTCTCTCTCTCTCTCTCTCTCTCTCTCTCTCTCTCTCTCACACACACACACACACACACACACACACACAGAGAGAGAGAGAGAGAGAGAGAGAGAGAGAGAGAGAGAGAAATATCCATGAGCTTTGTTAGACGACTACTTCCCACGAGTCCAGTTGTTAGTACCTCACTATCGAGCCATGTATCTTAACTGAGGGCTGCAGTATCGTCTCTAGAGTCTAGACGCTCAACGATGAGCCTCTATTCCACTAGTTTCGGATACACGTAAGGCTCCAAGTATGGAACATGGATTCTTTGTGTCAAAAAGAAACTAAGTCCAGCAATAATGTGATTCTACGATCTGGAGTTCCTTCTATTCGGACCTCATGTTCGTTTAGAACAGTCGTTAATCGGAGCTTGTTATGTCTATATTCTTGTTGACCATGTGCAGTGCGCACCTAGTAATGGTATAAATGTTCGCCTTTAGTTGTTTATTTTTCCAGTTGGACAACGCGTTATATCACAGATCCAGTTCATCAGGTAATGGTTGGAGCTTTCCGCAGATATCGGAGCAATGAACTGGCCGTCTAGGTTGCAGGATATCAACCTTGTGAAGCACTATGACATGCTGTCGAACGCGTTATGCTGAAAGTATTTTGTGCACCGTAAATGGATGGGACCTCTGGGAGTGTCTGTCGACTTCGTGGTTATCAGCGCCTCGAGACTGCTTTCAATTGCTCGTCGATTTCATGCTATAATGCCTTTCTTCTTCGGATCAGGAGAGTACACGGAATTAGGTATAAATCCCACGAAATATCGCCGCTGAAGAGTGCGCAATGTCCTAAGCAGTCTCTCTTATTTTGTTCTCTCCAATATAGCTCTTTTCTTCCCTTCTCTTTTCAATACGTTCTGATGCTTTATATAAAGTATTTAAAAACTAAACTAAAAGTTCACGACTCATGTAGAAAATTTCAAATTATAGAATATTAATGCACGTTCTACGGTAAGATATTGTTTATTCTCGAGTAGTTAATCATGCAAGTTTGGATACAATGTAACTATAAAGCACGATTTAATGGACCATAAAAAGCAGGCATGTGTCGTTCCATCATTATACGTATATATATATATATAAAAAATAGAAAACTTTCTTTTAAGGAACTTTGTAGTTGTTCTGCACATAACAGCTGCTGATGTATTTAAGAGTTGGAAGGTGAAAGAAAAGTCGAAGCGTGAGCTTCCCTGCAGTTAAATCAGTTTTACAGCCTTTAGTAAGTTCCTTGGTTTCCATCACAAAAGGGAAACTGTGTGTTGGCACGGGAAGGGGGCAGGGAGGATGAAGATGAGTGCAAACAGTGGATTTGCCTTTAACAGCCTTCTTATGTTTCATCTCTTTCTGTTTTCATGTGAATGTCTGGTTTTACAACCCGTTATTCAAACACAATGTTTCGTTCCTTCCGTGTTTTCTTTGTGACCTTTGTTTGTTGTGTTTATTCATATATTTTTGTAGTTGTGCCTCAAGTGGATTTCACATGCAGATTACGAGTTTGAAATTCCCAAGACACTTTTTCCCTCGTGCCGCGAGCTCTGCCTGACCAGATCGATATTTTATTCAGTTATGGTGCAGACCTACAGTTTCCCTCTATTTTTCACATAAAGTAAGTTGTCGCTTGGTAAAAGTTTAATCATGATTGTTCCTAAGCTTATTAATTAGATTCAACAACTGACTGATAATTATCATTATTTGACATATCAACATTAATAAATAAAAATGATGAACAAACGGAACATATGCCTTTCTTTTTGTTGTGGGTTGTGCGAAATAATAGAAACTTCCTTTACAAGAACTTCATTTCCTGTAAAATGTTTACATATATGTACTTATTTTATTGTAAAACTGATAGGTCCGTGCGTTGATGCGAGATCAAAAGGAACTATGAACAGTTCTGTATTATTGGTCCAGCTGTGTTGATTTGAAGAGCCACAAGGTAGGGAAGACCGGGGATGGTTGTAATATAGCCTTCGTTGAAACAGCAGCTAAATGTAGTGAACAAATGGAGTTAGCAACTTCGTTTTCTGCACGTAGGAGTATTAGTTAACTGTCTTCATGTACTACAAGTTACATGGGCATGGGCAAGTTGATCGGTCACATGTTAAATTGAAAAATCTGTTTTCGAAGGAAATTAGTGATTTAAAAAAATGTTATTCTTTCAAAGTTCCAGAACAATAGTGCAATGGAAATGTGAGTAATATTCAGCATGTGATTTGGTGTATCGTGGATTACTTACATTCCGATTTAACAAGTGCGTATGTCTGTTATTGCTCTTTTAGGGGCTAGTTGAAACATTTATTTTCTGGTGCCACTATATATATATATATATATATATATGACTACCTCGTTGGTCTAGTGGTTAGCGTTGCTGACTTTGGATTGCGGGGTCCCGGGTTCAATTTCCGGCGCTGTCGGAATTTTTTTCCCAAGTGTGTGGGTCTGGAACGGTGCCCACTCAGCACTATGATGCAATTAGGGAGCTGCTGTGAATAAAAATAGTGGCGATCACAGTGAGAGCTTACACAGTCAAAAATAGCTGTGTTAATTCAACACAATGCGGTGTCCCAGCGTGACTTATCTCTTTTTGTATTAAATCAACACAACACACGGTGTTGATTTCGGTACTTGGAGAAAAAAAGTTTGGATGTAGCTAGATTTGAACGTGGTTTGCTCAGTTAGAAGTCGCGCGCCTTACCGACTTCGCTAAATCGTCAGACGCAAAGAACAGTAGATTGAAACAGTATAGAGGATAAAAAATTTTTGCTGAACCCCAAACACAAACAAAGTTACTCTCACGACCTATGCCATGATTTAATTACTTTTCCATTAGTCAATTAGGGATCACAATCCCCATTCATTGAGAATATGTCAATTTCCATGAAAGCAAGGCGCAGCATTTGACATGCTGTTACGCTAAGAAAGCAGCAATGCTGCTCAAGTGTTTGGCTGTCGCCATCTTGCTTGCTTTCATAGAAGTATAATATTCTCAGTGAATGGGAATTCTGGTTCCCAATTGATAAATAGGAAGTGATTAAACCATGAGATAAGTCGCGCAAGCAACTTAATTTGTTTTGGTGGCTCAGCAACATATATTTGATTCCCTACACTGTTTAAATGTATAGTGTAGTCGCTTAATTCAAATGTTGTTCACTAAATCTATAGTTTTCATCTAGTACCTTTTCTATCTGACAATTTAGCTAAGTCGGTAAGACGCTCGACTTCTAACTGAACATCACATGTTCAAATCTCGCTGCAGCCGTAACTTTTTTCTCCCAGTACCGAAATCAACACCTTGTGTTGTGTTGATTTAGCATACAAAAATGGTAGTCACGCTGGGACACCGCATTGTGTTGGATTAACACAGCTATTTTTGACTGTGTAGGTTTTTCTTTCCCAACCGGTCTGGTCAGCGTGGAAGAAGTAGACCATCTCCTCCGGGGAGAGGTCTCTTCCAGTATTGGATCGAATAGGGCACTGATGGGACATTTCTTGTAGCAAAACTGTAATTCTGATAATTATTAGGAACGCTACTTGCTGTATGTATTAGCCCTAAATCATTTAATCATCATTTATTATTGTCTTCTGTTTGTCAAATCATTTCTTAAACTTCTATTTCCAAGCTTACAACGAAATGTAAACTTATCTTTCTTACGTTATGTGAATGCTATTATTTTTTGGTTATTATATTGCCTAAAATAAAACGTAGAATAAAAGGTTTTGTATGTTTCAATCAACCTCGCTATTTGTTTCAACCTACCCTGTGAAGGGGGTTGGTTGTAACTCTCGCAGGCTTGAAAAAAATCACGTATTACACCGTAATGTGAACCAATAGAAGAACTAACCTCTGTGTATTATGAGGTAAGATTCAATACTTTAATTTTATTCAATTTTTTTAAATTTGTGATAAAAATTACTAACGCTGTTTCCACAAATATAAAAATTGTTTCAGCTATCTCCGTTCTCCCCTAATTGTTTACAATTAGACTGTTTACGGACTTTTCCTTGTGAAGTAAAGGGACCATGCTAAACTTGGTGCCAGTTGGTATAGCGGTATGTTTAGGAAACCCACAATGCATTAGGTGTTTATCTTATGAAATATGAGCTATAAGTGTACAGGTGGGATGAGACATAGTCTTTCTCTTGTCAAATGAAGAACCCGTACAAATGTTGGTGCAGACGAGGTAAACAGTGTGGATTTGTGCAGCACATCTACGTACATACATAGAAGTAGTGTAAGAAAAGGAATCTTCTTTGCAAGATATGTAATACTATCTTTTGTACAATAGTATTACGTACTACTATAAGTTAAAATTATTATTTAGATTCGAGATCGGCGCCACTTTCTTACGCAAACGTACTCAACAACTTAAAACAACCTAACGGATTTTTTTATAACAACGGTGCCACACTGACTAATCACAATATGCCCCGGACTTAGTACCCATAAACTTTTTCAATAAAACAAGTAACACCAGTTTCGTACGGCCAGTTACTGGGTTTTTAAATGCATGTTACACGAAGACAGAAATCAATTTCTAATATGCCGGAAGTAGATTCATTGATTGGTAATGGAAAGCTTTGTTCATACCAATTGAAAACAAACACATCCAATAAATAATGTTAATATATAACTGCTGCTGCTAGTGGAACGTTTCCATTCAGAGGTCTTTACAGAATTATGATTCTTCAACAACGTAACAAGATTGTTTCGCATCTGACTGATTTTAACCAAGCTCATTTACAAGCTAACCCACAAGCAAAGATCACAGGAGTGTCCTATTCGCATTAGTATTGATCTCCAACCACAAATAAACGTTAAATGACCTCTCCACATCCAATTACAGAACGACGCATCGTCACGAATGTGTGATGGCTCAAGGTATTCAACGTTTAACCTTCGATATGTGTGTTAACCTAGGTTGCCACAAGAAACCCCCCCTTACGTTAACATTTTTAAAAACAAACAGGGATTAATTTGAAATCTTTCACATCCAATTACAGAACGACGCATCGTCACGAATGTGTAATGCTACGGATTTCAGTTGAGTCTTATGGCAAACCAACACAAAAGAAAGTTGTTACGATTTATCTTAAAGTTACGAGTTCTCAAATAAACGAAGTTCGGCGAGCAGCATCCCGTCAGCAGTTTCCCCATCAGAAACAGAAACACTAAGATAACATGGCCCCTCCAAGAACGCCAAGTGAGTGAGCCGCCAACTGACTACTGCGACTCTCCTACATGCAGTCATGCAACTACAGGTTATGGCGCGGGTGTGGATGCTACGGTTTCTATCTTGACGAAGACATTTACCGCGAATCGGTTTGTGTGAAGAAATGAAAGAAGGTGAAACAAGACGACAGGAAAGCAAGAGAAGAATTTTCTTAATAGTGGGGGGAAAACCAGAATATGTACATTGCTGTATATTTTGTAAAAAAACCCTGTCGGTTCTAACTAAATAGATTACCTGGTAAACCACACATGCATAGAGGGTGGAAAAACCCAGGTAAGGTCTGTAATATTACTTTATCTGTTTCGCATCCGATTTTGCAGGTGTTGTATTAGCGTGCATAACTCTTACTTACACACGCATACAGCGCGCATGTCCAAGTTTGACGACGATGCTTAATTCTGTTGGTCTGTCTGTAAGATAAATTGTACGTTTTTAATCTGATGAAGTTCCTCTTGGAGTACCTGAAAAGAGCTAACAATATCGTTTTTGTAATAGTTGTTTGAGAATTTAATTTGGTGTTTGGTACGATTTGATGTATTTTACCCAGTAATCTGCATTCAGGTGCGTTATACATAAGAAATTGTTTTCCACTCTCATATTCCCATACACTCATTATTTCGTTCCTTCCTTCATTCATTCATGTTTGCCTTTCATACATAGATATTGCTTAGTAGGTGTATCTATACACTTATACTTACATACCTTCATTTTTTTTTAGTATATATATGTATAACTAGTTGCTCTTCCCTAAATGCAAGATTGTGGTGAAAGAGTGTTTATCTTTGTTTAGGCGGGTTTGGTTGTAAAATGTGCAACGGGCGTTTGTGTTTCATATGGTGCGTGGTGTCGTATGTGCCTAGCTGAATGATGAGTTGGTTTTGTTATAGTAGAATTTCTGAGTGGATTCAGATATACAATGGTTTATTGTTTGGATGCCTAGGTTGTTTTGTAGTGGTTCGAGTCTCGTGTATCGGGGACATTTGGTTATTAATTTTGTGACCCTATTTTGAAATTTCTGTAGTTTATTTATGTGCGTTTTGGCAGAGTACCCCCATGCTGGAGCTGCGTATAATAGGATAGCTGAATTAGCATTTTATATAGTGTAGCCTTTGTCTGTAAATTTAAGTTATCACTAGTGAGTAATCCTTTTAGTTCTTCAAGTCTACCTGTTGCTTTGCCTATTTGTTGTTAATGTGTTTTTTAAAAGTTAATTTTGGATCAAGGATTACTCCTAGGTATTTAGCATGAGTATTCCACTGAATGTTGTTATGAAATAATGTGTTAATGTCTGTAGGTTTGCGTTTTCTGCGTGTAAAGTTAATAGCTTCACTTTTGTTTACATTTACCTTGATTTTCCATTTTGAGAACCATTTTTCAAGTGCTTTAAGGTGTTTTTGTAAGTATTTAGCTGCTTGATTAGGTTGTCAGCTATTTGCATAGATACAAGTATCATCTGCAAATAAGGCAATGTTGGTATTTGTGCTTTTAGGAATATCGTTTATATATATATGCTGAATAAAGTGGGTCCAAGAAGTGAGCCTTGGGGGACACCTGCTTTTATGCGTCTGGAGTTAGAGTTTTTGTTCTTAACTGATACATAAAAATTTCTGTTCGTTAAATATGATTTCAAAAGGCAGATCAAATTTTCGGGAAGTTTAATAGTTATTAATTTATATAGGAGGCCAGTGATCCATACTCTATCGAAAGCTTTTTCTACATCTAGAAATATACTACTGGTACTTTGATTTTTGTTGAATGCGTCTGTTATATGTTCTGTAAGGCGTACTAATTGGTGTGTTGTGGAGTGTTTACCTCTGAATCCAAATTGTTCCTTAATAAGAATGTTTTTGGAGGATAAATGTTTGTTTATTGTCTTAAGTATAACAGATTCAGTAATTTTGGCCATTGTGTTTAGAAGACTTATTGGTCTGTAGTTCTGGGGAAACTTTGAGTCTTTACCTGGTTTAGGAAGGCATACGACTCTTGCAGATTTCCAACATTGTGGGAAGTGAGCCAGTTTTATTATGCAGTTGATTATCTGAGTTAAGTAGGCTATTGCTTCATCTGGGAGATTTTTCAATAAAATGTTTTGAATATTATCAGGCCCACTAGCTTTGAATGGTTTCAGTTTTTTAATGATTGCAACTATCTTCTTTTTCTTTATGCTTTTAGGTATTATATTATGTCCTCTATCAAAAAAGTCTGTAACTATTCTTTTGACGTTCCTATCGTGTAACGGATCTGCCGGTGTTGTATTAGGTTGGAATGATTTCTCAAGCGAGTCTGCTAACGCATTTGCTTTATCTGTACTCGAGTAAACTAGGCCATTTTCACCATGAAGAGAGGGGTGGGGGTGTATGGCCTTGTCAAGTTTTTGGTTACTTTCCAAATTGAGTTATCTGCTATTTGTAACCTGGCAACCTTGTCTTGCCAGGTTTGTTGTTTGTGGTTTATTATCTCTCTTAATTAATCTCCTTAAATTATTAATTTGATTTTTATATCTGGGGTCCCGTGTTCGTTGGAAAGTTTTTCGAACGTTATTGCGTAATTGTATTAACTTTTTAATGTGTGTAGGAAGTGAGGGTGTGTCGCGTTTTGGTTCCATTATAGGTATTGAAATGTCTTTAGCTTGTGTGATTATATCTGTGAGCTCTGTAGTTGCAGCTTCCAGTTCTAACACGTTACTGATAGAATACTCCCGCAGAATGTTGCTTCTAACTGTTTCTCGGAATAGTGTCCAGTTTGCGTTTGCATAATTTGGTATTTTGGGGTTGCTATCTATGTCAGGTTGTTCTCTAATAGTTACTAATATTGGAAGGTGGTCAGAGTCAAGGTCATCCGTCACCTTAATTTCCAGATAAAATGGTATTGTTATGCAGTGCATAATCGAGTACATCTGGTCTGTTACCATTTGTTGGATAGTGAGTAGGTTGGCATTGACTCAACACTCGTATAGGTGACCCTTGCAGGAAATTGTATAGTTTAGTGCCATTCGGATTTGAGGCACGGCTACAGAATATTCTATGTTTACTATTATAGTCTCCTACTAGCAATGTACTGGGGCCTATGTTTACTAAGTTTCTTATGTCATTAGTATCTATGCTTTTGGATGGTGAGTTGTAAACTCCTATTACATTAAGAGGCCTGTTTTTGATATACAACTTTATGCCAACAGCTTCTATTGTATTGAGGGGGGGAGGGGGAGTTCACAATGTTTAATCTTATTCTTCACTGCTAGGAGAACTCCAAGACCCTGACCAATGCCCTGTCTATCCTTTCTATATATTTTGTACCCTTTAATCTTAATACTCTTATCTGGTGTAAGCTTTGTTTCACAAATTAATGCTACTGCTACTTTCTGCTCTAGTAAATGTTCTTCAAGTTCAGTATTTTTCTCAAAAATGCCCTGGGCATTCCAAGAGAGTATTCTCATGGGGATATTTACTGCCATAGTGTGTAATAATAATAATAATTTTATTCGTCGTTAGGCAACTATTTACAGTTGTAATAGACTTCGTCATAAAAATAATACAATAAAATATAGAATTATATAATACAAGTTAAGATTATACAATATGTACGTAGTTTAATAATGGTCCCTTAAATAAGTTTCAAATTCACCTACGCTATATAGGCAACTATTTTTAAGCATATTTTTAATATAGCTGTCAAACCTTTTCTGATTCATATCACGAATAAATGACGGTAACAAATTAAAATATTTCACTCCACAGTACCTATAACTATGTTGCGTCTTACTTAGTCTTACATACGGCGTATCCATATTATCTTTCTGTCTTGTATTATAGTCATGGATATCGGTACGTCTTGTAATTTGAGCATAGTTTTCTTTGACATACATTAAACTCTGGTATACAAATATCGATGGTACAGTCATTATTTTATGTTCACTATATAATTTTTTACAAGATACTCTATCAGATACACCCTTTATACATCTAACCGCTTTCTTTTGCCATTTAAATACATTTAAAGCCCCTTTAGATTTTCCCCAAAATAAGTTACCATATAGTAGATGGGGATGAAAAAAAGCATAATACGCAGAGATCAATAGGTCTTCTCCTACAGATGTCTTTAACTTTTGGAGCATATATAAAACTCTAGCAAGTTTTTTTACACATTTCGTCAGTATGTCTATTCCAATTTAGTTTTGCATCCATATATATACCCAAAAGTTTGACATTCAATATTACTATCATTAGCATTTTCGTGATTCAAATTGAAATAGAGTGCAACAGTTTTTGCAGCATTCAAGGTTAGTTCATTATGCAAAAACCAACTTGAGGACGCTATTATCATTTCTTCATTCCTTTCTTGTAGTGACTTTGTGTTTTCTGCATTTGTAATAAAGGTGGTATCATCAGCATACAAAACAGATTTATGTGGTAAACAACTAGGCAAATCATTCATATATACAACAAAGAGAAAAGGACCAAGAACCGAGCCCTGCGGTACTCCAGTTTGTATGATTAATTCTTCTGACTTTACATTCATAATTTTAACAATTTGATGTCTATTAGTGAGATACGATTTAATTAAATTGAGTTCATTACTCTGGATACCATAAAACTGTAATTTTGATGCTAGAATATCATGTGAGACACTATCAAATGCTTTACTTAAATCAACTAGAGTGACACAGGTGTAAGAGCGAGATTCAAACCCTCTTATTATTTCTGAAACAACTGATTCAACTGCTTTTATAGTGGAAAGACCAGTTCTAAATCCATATTGCGACATATTTAAAACATTATTATGTTCAAAGTACCTTGACAACTGCATTTTCATACATTGTTCAATAACTTTAGAAAATATTGGCACGAGAGAAATCGGATGATAATTATTCGGATCGCTTTTATCTCCTTTTTTATGAATAGGTATAGTTATGGTAATTTTAAGACAATCAGGGAAAGTACCTTCAAGGAGTGTCCAATTAACAAGATATGTAACAGGATAGATAATTGTGTGTATTATTTGCTTCAGTATAAAATTTGATAATCCGTAGTAATCTTCACTATGAGAGTTTCGCATATTAAGAATTATTTTCAGTATTTGTTCAGGTGTAATTTTCATCCATTTAAAAACTAAACTATCGCTCTGTGGTATATTCTGTCTAAGTAAATAGTTTTTATACTAGTTTCTGTTGTCAGTGTTATTACAGTAGGTAGATCCAGCACGCTGTGCACTATTTATAAAATGTTCGTTAAATTCATCCGGAGTTATAGTTATACATTCATTAGATAGCCTATTCCCTGTTTCATGTTTAATCACAGACCAAGCAGCTTTGTACTTATTATGAGAATGTGATATGAATTCTTCATTAGCTTCTATTTTGGCTAACCTAATTTCCTTTCTGTAAAGCTGTCTTATCTTTTTGTATCTTTCCTTATCTGTTACGTTACCTTCTTTCGCTATATAATATAGCCTAATGACTTTCTCCCTCAATTCGGCCAGTTTCGTCGTAAACCAATTTAAATGCAGCTTATTCTGTTTTGACATACCCTCATTAACAGTTTTAACCTTCCTTGGACAACACTCATTCAACCTATTAGATACATTCCTCACAAATAACTTCCAAGCTTCAGATACATTACTGCAATTTAAAACTTCATGTACATCAAGTTCATTTAGCTTACTCCTTAGTAACATAATATTAGTTTCATGTAACAGTCTATAACTTATTTGTTTAGTCGTAATTTTATCGTTTCGTGGAACAGTAATAGTAAGCCAGAGACCTCTGTGATCTGATAAGTACGGTTCTATAGTACCACAAGCTAACTCAGGTTTCTGCATATTGGTGATAGCATTATCTAAGCATGATTTCTTCCTTGTTGGTTGATCATTGATATAATAATAGTCTAGAGATCTAAGCGTGTCACAAAATACATTTTTTGTCGAAGTATCATTTAGTACATTAATATTTATATCCGCCATATATACGACCTTATAATGCTTATATCTTTCAATATATTTTGTA
>JAGDQP010025679.1:7984-20829 GCA_022664845.1 Lepisma saccharinum
TTTTCTAATGTTTCCATGTTGATTAGCAATCTTTTCCTTTTCTAATGAATCTACTCAATTGAATACAATTGGACTATACTTCCGGTTTGTTAGCTAATGTTCATGTTGGGAATGTCATATTAAGTAAGTTTAGGTTGGTTTAGAAGCAGCCTGGTTCTAAATCAAGAAGAATCTGGTTTAAAACCAAGGTTTGATTTTAATTGGTAGGATTGGTTTAAGTTGTTGTTGTAAGCGATTTTGTTTTCGTGTGAGCATTGTGGAATTTGGGGAAGTTAAATTATTATTGATGATAATTTTGGAGTTTGTGGCTCCCTTAAAGTGAAACTTAGCCTTCCTTAGTATGATAGTGGGGCGAACCGAGATGTTACGGAGAAATGAAGTTAGGTATGAGTAGAATGTCCTACTTAGGATGGGGATCTCGAGCTTGAGGAGGTATCCAATGTATACAATATTGTAGGTTAATTTATGAAGTGATATATTTTTCCGTTGCGTGTTGTTTAAATTGTTTAATTATGAAATAGGGACGCTCGTATGCCTTGCTCACTCGGAAGGCATCTGCAAGTTTTGATTGTGCCTTTATTAGGTAACTTGCGTTTAGCAATTTCTTTCACTTTTGACATACGGTAAAGAAAAATAATCAGGTGTTAAATGGTATTGTACCCAGGGCCTCAGGAATGCGAAACCAACGCTTTACCACTGAGGTTCTTGATGGATTTATTTTCCAGCGCCACAATTTTCTGTTTGATATAGGTACATATTCTTTTACTCCTGTATAGAATATAGGGTCGATATTACCGTATGGTACCATTTGTGGGAGTTTTAAAGTCTTCCTATCGACTATTTTCTATGAATGTGAGTGTACATGAAGACAAAAAATCAAGTAGACGATTACTGGGATGGGATGAATGGAGAAAGTTAAACGTCGTGTGAAAGAACGGTTCCTATCGTATAAACCCTTAGCTATGAATTAAACAAGTGAGTGCATATATGCTAGCGCTAGGCTTCAGCAGCGAGCATCCTATTTCCGTTAGAAAATTGGATCAACCTGCCAGAGTCTTCTGTTACCGGAAGCAAATACATCCACTTGGTGAATTTTTAGTTGAGGAACTTCGTGTGAAGCCAGAGGAACACCCTATATACACAAATTTGGTCGTATCGCGTGGGATCTTGACTTATAAAGCATTTGATCAGCAATCTGGAGACCAGGGTTCGATTCCCCTCTAAAATAGTGACCAAATTATTCTGTTCGTTTTTCAACTTGTATCCATAGACAAGAAAGATATTTGTACCGAGCCTTTGTGATCTCGTGGTGGTTGTCATTTTATTTCGGATAATCACTGAAAAGGGTTTGAAGGCTTGTTCAGGATTTACTTTAGCTCCATCAGGTAAATGTCACTATGATACCCATATTATAGGTTCTGTACGCTTCTTTTCTCATTCCTTTATCCTTAGCAATAGTAAAGAATTTGTCGTGAGGGCCTGTAAACTTAAGGCGCTGTAAAGGCAGAAATTTAGATACAGGAAAATAATATATATTTTTGTGATGAAGGAATGGTTAGTGGTTATAAGAATGGCTACAAGGATCTTTTCAATAAATCTTAGACTAAAATTAATTCTTACGTGCATTAAGGACTCCTTTTAAAGAAGAAAAAAAAAACCGAGAAAAGACTGCAACATGTACGTTATATTTCCAGTAAAATCAAGGCTACAAATTTTGCAAACATTTTTATGTATTTAAGAAAAATAATTATATATATTCATAAAATGTTTGTAAATATTCTTGAAATGCTTTCTTTGTATTGTAAGCAAATATGTTCAAAATCTTTTACAATAATTTTTCAAGAATTGGTCCTATGTCAAGTAAAGAAACATTTTAAAGACATTTCCTTGATTTAGATGGCGGAACACAATTATTGGTAATTTACGTCTGTTCATGTGTTTTGACTAAATTTACCGTGGATTTGTTACCGTGGCCTTCCAAATGCAAAAGGCCGTATCTGCAAATTTGATCGAAATTGAGTTCAAATGGTCTACCTGATATTAATAGCCAAATTTGTCAAATTTTGCAGATACGGCTTTTTGCCTAGGCACGGCAGACCTTCGTTCAAAGGCAGAAGACTACCATCTGCAAAATATGAAAGAAATTTTACTTCATATGTTTCAGCTTTTATTAAACATCTCTAATTTGGTTATTCTGCCGGTAATACTTTACGGTTGCGAAAGTTGAAGTACGACCAAAGCAGATGAACATAAATTAGGAATGTTTGAAAATAAGGTCTTGAGAAAGATATACAGGCCGAAACGGCACGAGATGGTGGGGAATGAAGAAGACTGCATAATGAAGAACTTCACGGACTTTACGACTCACCTGATGTTGTAAGAATAATTAAATCGCGACGACTAAGGTGGGCAGGCCATGTAGCTCGGATGGGGGGAAAACTATGATTATATTCCATCGTGGTTGATAAACCGGAGGAAAACAGACCGTTGGGAATACCGAGACGACGTTGGGAGGATAATAGTAGAAGTGATCTTCGAGAAGTAGGTGTTTGTAATGAAAACTGGCTTGATCTTACTCAGATTAGAATCATATGGAGAACTTTTGTTACTACGGCGATGAACTTGCGAATTCCGTAAGCCATAAAGTAAGTAAGTAAGTACCGTAAGTTCTGACGAGTGTGAAGATACTACCTTTTGCCTTTGGACGGCAGATTATTGCTTGGCTTTATTTTCTCATCAATTTATGTACAGCATCTGACAAAAGTATTTTGTTTAGTACGTACAATAATCGCCATTTTGACCCTTACAATATGGTACATTTATTGCTCTTTGAGATATTTATTTATTATCAAAGAAGAACTAATCGACCTTTGACTCCTACCTATGGTAGTTTTAATGCAGTATAAAATGTACAGTCACTATCAAAAGTTCTGTCCTGTTAGTAAAATTTATTTTGCGAGAAACTTCGAGTAGACTTCTTCCATTTATAAAAGTTCAGAATTTTGTTTTTAACTGTATGCTAATTCCTTTCCTAATATATTTGATTTACATATTTGCTTTGTAGCAGCAACTAAGTCAAAACGGAGATTTAGCAGAGGATGAAGATCTGAGGAATCTGTGGCACTGGTTATCAGCAAGCAGAGTATTAGTCGATGATGGGAGTATAAAAGGAGTGTGTGTTGCAGCTTGTAAGCATCCAGGAGTAAGGTACTTTTTGTTGACCTTTCTTGAATATTTGAAATAAAATCATTTCGTGATGTAACTGTGTCTGGATTCTAACTTCTTCATCATTATCATTACTTTTGTGCCTAAAGCGATAGGTTCTTCAGGGCACGGTAAACCTTCTCCATTCATGCTGATCTTGTGCTTTTGGTATAAGCGTACAAATTTATCTTCCTTAATTCAGGCAAGAAGTTACCTTCGTCTTCTTCCTCCTATTATAGCCATATCTTCAAATGCATATTTTCTCTGCGCATGTCCTAATCTGTTTTTTTTTCTTTATTGTCTCTCTGGTATTTAAACTTAACTTAGAATAAATATAAATTGCATTCTGTCGTTTACTCCGGTAAGAAGCGGATCGAACCCAGCTGCTGTCCATCCTGACAGGTTTTCCAGGGTTTCCCCTCAGTCACACCAGGCACTGGTGGAGTGGTACCTACAACTAGATCCTGGTCGACTAGCTCCCAACATCCTCTTCCCCCACCTTATCCTGGCCTGAGCGTGAGATGCGTTAGGGCTATAAAATAAATTTAAGATCCAGTAACAAGGAGCGGCTAGCCGAAGCAACGGTCTTGCCTTTTGTAATGGTGCACTGGGTTCGAATTCTGTTGGGAATTCATAGCTTTCCTGTATGGATTCAGTATTTGTGAGAATTTTTTGTGATGAATCTACACAACATTTTGAGGATCTTTCATAAGGTCACGTTTGATTCCACGTCAGTCACAGTTATTGAAAATATTTTTAGATTACAGCAACTCTTGATCATCCGCAAGTGTCTCAGTTATGTTTCGTTTGCCATGTGACTCAGCAATGACAGTAGGTCGAGGGGTATGGCAAATGGGATTGTGGTGGCGGAAATGAAGCGTTGCGGAGGAGGAGAGGTTACGGGTAATAAAAGCGTTCTGGACTGTCTTGATTGTGACAAGGAAACTGTGCAAGTATTTTCGTTACCTTCGATGTATTAATTATTGCAAGAGTTCTGTATTTTACAATTTGGAAGATAAATAGGTAATTAAAGTTCCTTTTAAATGTTTTTTTTCGTGATGATGATTTCCTGGTTATCCGCGCCTCCCTTGTCAATTATTACATCGAATGTTCGGAAGTTTTGTAAATAATAATTTAGAAGTGCCATTCTTATATTTAAATTTCATATAAGCTTTTGAAAATTTGCGATAGCCCGGATATTGTATTAGGAGTTTAAGACGCATGTTCCATCTCGCGCTAGCAACGTTTATAAAATACCTTTTTAGTTTTCCAACAAATAAATGAATATACAAATTTCGTACTTAAATTTAGATTTCAAACAAGATTTTAAAATGTACGCTGAAGCACAGGTATTGCAGAAGGACTTTACAAGGTGACTTGACGATTTCCTGTGATTTGCCGACCACGGTGGTCGTGTGGTATAATATGTTAGTCTATCTTCACCAAAGATTGTGTGTCTGAGTACCGATTCAGACATGGGTACAGCTGAACAATCCAGACTTCGTTCCTGACATCCTAGAAATCGAATGTCTGACCTAGAAATTCAATGTTTACTGGAGATATTACTAAATATTATTTTTATATTGAAGAAAATCATCCTATATGCATAGAAAATAGTGATATAATAAGTACAGAAAGTGTAAGCTAGTGTTTGTGGTGCTAGTATGCCAATAGCAGTAATTGCTATTGTGGCATATTTATTTGGTCTGTTGTGGAAGAGTAAATAGTAGCAATAAGGCAGCATAAGTGTGGAATTTGTTGATTTCATTGTACAGGATTTTGTTTGAAGGATGGTTTACATTTAAAACATAATTATAATAATTATTTGCTGTTTTTGTTTGTTTCGTAGGTCTGTTCTTAAGCTGGATAGTGTTTCTCATAATAGTGGTGGATTTCGATCCGATGTTGCCTGCGTTCCTTGGCCTGATTTAGATCCTAGTCATGCGTCAGCTATACGAATATACAGGTAAAGAAGAAAGTACAGCATGTCTCTGTTTTCGAGTGTATGCTTAAAGAACGTTGAATGTTACTGTATGTGCACGTTTCTCTTTTTTTTAAATTTCAGCTATAGTCATATCGTGACTGATTACAAATTGAATGATGAGGGTTCCTTATTCAACGGAAACTTCTCTCACTTGTACGCCTGAAAGCTGTGAAACCATTCAGGTGTCTATTGAAATGAGAATTCTCGAATAATAGCAAGTATATACAATGAAATGAAAGAAAAAAGAATCCGATTGTAATAGGAAAAAAAATATTTTGGGATTAACGGATGAAATGTGTACTTGTAAATATAAACTCTTCTTTTGATAACACTTTCCATCGTTAAATTGCCTTACGACTGGAATACTATCATTTTAACTGAAGAAATTTTATTAACTTGTGATTTTTTTCAGTTCTGTTTCACCGTTCTTGTGTAAGCATATTACACTGATATACAGCACTTCTCGTCAAAACAAAAACAAACAAGAAAAAAAAAGAGATGTTTGTTTCCCTTATTAGGCAGATTTCGCTGAATTTACCATTCATAATTGATTTGTTTCATTGTTGTAGGAGAAACAAATTATAGAATCTAGTTTTAGAAATCTTGATTAAAACAACGCTCTTCTGACGTTTTGATCCAACAAACGTTCATGTTGTTAACCTGGCAGACAAAAAAGTTCGTGATGGAGAGCATCAGTAAGGCCAAAATTATTTTTTCCAAGCTTCACGTTGCAGATGCTTGTACTAGTATTATCTTATGTTCGTAATTTCTCTTGGCCTCCATCCCCAATAGTGTAATATCGAAGATTGCTGCATATGAATTGCACTGGTTATGTATCGTAGATTCATACCTCATGTATAAATGTCGAGATAATATCCAGAGTGGTCCCTTCGCACATCCTTATTCTCAAACTTGAGACTCTCCCTTGTTGCCACAGAACAGCGTAGAAATATGTAGTGATTTAAATTGAATTAACTATTATTTCTCACGCAGACTGTCGGATTAATAATCAGAACTGAAACCAGCGGGAACGAAGTGTTCAGCTTATATTTCACATAACCTGTAGGCAGTGGCAGATCCAGAGAGAATCCCACTCAGCTTTTGGGAATGACGGATTCGTAGTCCATGATTAAACTTAGCAATAAGCAGGGAAATATAAATATACACTAAACATTTTCATTTAGCAGGAATATATCGAAAAGGTCCCTAGTCTATTCTTCAAACCTACCCATCACGAAAGTTCTAGATTCGCCCCTGCGTCTAAATGTAAGATTCGTATATACGGTGTTTAGTAAATACACGACAATATTTCACGAATTAATTCCCTATAGAACAAGAGATGAAACTTCATAATCTCTCTCTCTTTCTAAAAAAAAAATGCGTATTTTCTCAGGTAGAAGCACCAAAAGTGGCATCGTCGCAAATAACGTAAGCGGTGTTGGCTTAGCAAATGACAAAGTTGTACCAAATATTGTATTTGGACAATGATTACGATTGAAGGGGAAGAGCCATTCCACGTCAATTCAACACACCTTTTCTACCTCACTCTCTCCGATTGCAATGATTTTTGGTGTATAAGTTGAAATCCAAAATTTAATAGATTTATCGAGCCGCTAGTTTTTGAAATATAAATTATTGAAAATTCGAAAAACTGCCAAATTTTGACACACCTTCGAACACAAAAATGGCTCTATCTCTGTAAC
This sequence comes from Lepisma saccharinum, assembly GCA_022664845.1. Taxonomy (NCBI): domain Eukaryota; kingdom Metazoa; phylum Arthropoda; class Insecta; order Zygentoma; family Lepismatidae; genus Lepisma; species Lepisma saccharinum. The sequence continues at coordinate 14,876 of JAGDQP010025679.1, forward strand.
CCTTTGCCCTAGAGAGCTTATCTTTGGTCCATTTTAAAGCTACTGAAATAGGCTTTCATATGATATATAACTATAGATTTTTTTTTTAAAATGTATTTTTCAAAAATTCTCAAAATTTTAATTCAATTAAAATTTTGATTCCTCAAAAAGACCTCCAATTTTAAAATTTTCAAAAAATTCACAAAAATGCCTTATACCATCCTCTTACATCTCCCTAAGTTTCATTTTGGGATCGTCATTAGATCAGCTGATACGAAGAATGACGATCCCAAAATGACCATCTGCCATCTTGCTTATTACGTGTAAAGTAAAGCTTCCAGATCGCTGTTCGCAAGCTCCTATAAGGTCAGGTTCGATTATGTTTCTCTACACATCCAGTTCACAAATTTCGATCGCGAGATGCTCCTGAAATATTGCCATGTATTTACGAAACACCTTGTATTTTTGTTACCAGATGCATTCATGCCCCAAGTTTTATGATATCACTTAACACGGACCGGTATTTTGATATTCCATTTTACCTGAAATTGCATGGCATGTTTTTAATTTACTTTTTTAACCTTTGAGACTACTACGTGATCATTTTCCCTATACAAATGTAGCTGTCATCTGTTTGCCTAGCAACACATTCACTGTGTATTTCTTTGCGTTGCTATGATACACTCTGTGACAACCTAAACTGTTTTTGTCTTCTATTTTGCGGTTTTGGGTGTAAGTACAATCTAAAGTAATAATGTAATAACAGTAGAAATATAGTGTTCCAACTTATGGGCATTTTCTAGTTACGACATCAGTCTGGAACTAAGGTAACTCCAAGATACTTCTTAAAATTTAGGTACATCGAGTTTTTACTGACTAATGTCGGATTAACTTTACAGGTGTGAGGAGAGAGAGAAAGCTTTGCAGTTGTGTGGATGGAGGTTTGATAAAGATACTTTTGCTCTGAATCATTTCCTTGATAAACTGGTGGAGGAGAGAAAATACGCAAAGGCAGCTGCAATCGCAGTGTTTAATCTGAGAATACGGAAAGCGATAGAAATACTGAATAAAGGCGCAGCTGCTGGGGACAACGTAGAAGGAGATTCAAATCTCAATATTGTTGCAATGGCTTTATCAGGTAAATGGAATAATATTGTTACTTGTACTTATATTTAATTATTGTATGCAGTTAGTAAGTTCAAAGCTCCAACTCGTGTGGATGTACCGAGCCGCCGTAGCTCAGTGTAGAGCGTTGGCGTAGGATTCGGGAGATCGTGGGTTCGATCCCAGCGGCCGATCATCCTGACAGGTTTTTCCAGGAGTTTTCCCCAGTCGCAGATGACGGGATGGCACCTTAAACATAGGCCCTGGCCAACATTTTCTCGAACCCTTTCCCCTCCCATATCCCGTCCTGAGCCTTAGATGTATGAAGGCCATAAATAAAACAAAATCTTGGGGATGTGTAACCAAAGTCTAGCATTCTCACTTAACCTGACTGCATTCATCTTTCGCGATGTCTACAGAAATGAGCTTAGCGAGTCGACCATATAAATCGAAATTATCATTGGAACCTCCGTAAGTGTCTTAAAGGCCATAAATAAATTTAAAACCATAACAATTTTCGTTGTAATCGGTTCAGCCATTCTTTATCTGATGCGTGAAAATGTGCCTTTGCCAAACTTCCGTTATTTTGGAAAACATACAACCTGTCGGTAGTAACGTACTTTTTAAACCTCCTTCTGCACAACCAGTAACAATGTGCGAGAGTTGTTGATTGCTGTTCAAAACCCTCGGAGAAGAAGAATCGCATAAAAGTCCATGAGTTCGCTTGCTTAGCTCAATAATTGCAATGATTTGGACTGGTGCTGCTGCTAATAATAATAATAATTTCAGTAATAAAATAAAACAGCACCAAGTCACCAGTAAAACAAATAATGAATATTTTTAAAACACGCCTGTCCAGCCTATAACGTCACTGACTTTGGACGGATCTGTACCGAAGAGTCATGCGGGTTCGCGTCCTGCATCAGGCCATTTTGACCAAGATTTCCCTTGGTCTCGCTGTGCGAATGCTGGGGTGGTATCTAAAGTAAGGTCATAGCGACTACCTTCCTCATCCCTTTCCCGAAAAAGTGGTCGCCGAGGAATATCATCGCTGATTCTTCAGACCATAAATGGAAATAGTTTCTTAAAACAGAATTAAGTGAATCAGAGCATATTTGCAGAAACTGACACATGAATATATACATATAACGTAAAATATGCAACCAGGTATGGTCCAGCCTCCGTGAACCAGTAGTTATGGACTTAGAAACTTTACTGGGCAGACAAGTCCGAGTTCTGCTGTTGGTCTTCAGACAGGTTTTCTTCAGTCCTCAGACTATTCTCCTGGCCGTACCGTTCGCATTCTTGGCTCCATGAAAAATGCTTGCCGAGGGACCTCATTCTTCAAGCATATAAAGAACTTAGGTGAGCCTATCAGATGGAGCAGCTGACTTCAAGGGTATTCATGTGTATCTGAGGAAGGGGAAGGTGCGTCAGGCTATTCTTGCGTAAACGATGATTGTCGCATTATCATTAGATGAGCTGAGGCATCTAATGAAGTTGTTAGTATCATCCAATATGGACAGGAAAATAGGCAGTAGGATCGAAAGAAGCAACTCAGGAGCTCTTATTTTGTATATAGACTTGGAAGAGAATTTTTTCTTTCGTCAGGTACCATACATTCAGTTCTGAAAGATTTGAACCACATTTTGTTGATACTAATTCTAAAAGAATGTTTCTTTTATATTCCTGAAATAATGCCTCACGCTTCGAGAAGTGATAATTCACATCAAAACTAGAAGAAAACTCCTTTGAAGAAATTTCGAAATATGCTTAGTTTCGGAGCTACAGGCGCTCAAAGTTAAGGCGGCATCGTTACAAATGACGTCATATCTCGAAAAGTAATTACGTAAACCATATCGGCTAAGCAAATCACATTCGAAGTAGTACCTAATACATCCATTTAAACTATGTTAATATTTGCCGAATACAGATTAGAACTGATTTTTATGTTTGCCCTTTTAAGTCATTTAATTCCTTGGCAACAAAATTCGTACGTTGCGGCCTGTCTATGCAGTACTCCCTCAATCATAAAGATTGCTTCTATGGATGTATAGGGTACTAATTTGACTGTGATTTGCTAAGCTGACACCACTTACATCATGTGTAGAAATATGACGTCATTTGTGACTATCTTGCCGTAACTTTGAGCTCCGAAACTACGCATAATTTTGAATTTCTTCAAAGTAACATTTTTCTTGTTTTGATGTAAGTAATCACATCCTGATGTTTGCGTCATTATTTTAGGGACACCCTGTATAAGTGTTGGTTATTGTAACTTGAATAATATTTTTGGCTGATGTAAATTAATCTAGTAATTTCAACTAGAATTAATTTTAAATGTTTCGTTTCTGTAGGGTTTTCTGACGACAAGAACAGCATTTGGCGGGAGATGTGTTTAACGTCACGGACTCAACTTACAAATCCTTATTTGCGAGCTATGTTTGCATTCCTTACAGCCGACGAGGACAACTATGAAAACGTTCTGGTTAGTATTAATATATCCAATCGAGTTTTAAAAGTACACATTGGAGTTGATCATTCTATATGCAGGGTTCGCTTTGACCTGGAAAACAGGGAAATGTAATAAAAATCAGCTTACAAGGACAAAATTCTTCATACTAAGTAGTAGACAATGTGGAAAATTAGATAAAATTAAATGTGTCTTGTGTGTGCTCCTGTGAACATTTTAGCTGTGCTTAGCTTTTTAGCTTTGATTTTGCTAGAGCAGGCAGTTCTTATGTAATAAGATGTGGCTAAAAGAATCGTAGACTTTCGCATGCTACGTACAAGCTTTCATAAGCTCAGTTAAGTTTTTTCAGCATATACGTTTATCTATCCATATAAGAACATCATTTTAAAGCGAATTATACTACCACTATAACAGTCTGGAAGTCTTAGCAACTGTTGCTATGGGAACAATTATGAATGAACGTCATACAGTCTGATTACAAGTTCATATGTGAATCAGTAGTTGGAAGAAGGAAATAAACGCCAAAAATGAAATAGTCTTGATTTTGCGTCAAACATTGCTTATTGAAAAGATAGACAACGCTTCTTTCTTGCCTCTGATACTGTGAATCTATTCATTGAGAGACTTTTGGCACCGAAAAACGACTTCCACCGTTTTGGCGTTGATTTCCTTCTTCCAACTACCGATTCATGTATGTCCATAGGTTTCAGATGTTCTACGATAGTACTGTGGCTTGGTAATTCAGTTGGGACTCGCAACTGTAAGAGATGGCGCACAAGATGATTATGTATTGAGGCTTGTTTTATGCTCATTTGTGTGTGCGAATGTTACAGAACATGTGTAAATATTTTCACCTGATGTCTATCTACTATCCGGATGAGTTTTATTATTGCACATATTTATTTGTTATTGGTGTTAATTTATTTATTACAAATATTGCATTCATTAGAATTGTAGTCTGAATGATGTCAGGGATTGTTTAAATGCTGATGGAAGACGAATCACGAAGTTTTAAATTACAGTTAATCTTACGGATGTTTCGGGTTGTCAAAGCCAATTACTCCCTGCAGTGCATTGCATCTCTGCATTTATAAGGTTAATAAAGATATTTCTTTCCACTTTTTAGAACCGTTAGAAGGAGTACGGGTAGTATACTACACTAGTACAAAGAATGAAGTTCAAGAAAGCGAGTTTGTTAGTGATAGGATTGTCGAGCCACGCTAGTAGAAGAAGGGCAAATTAACGAAGTCGGCAGGTCTTCCCTCGTAGTCTATAACCAATTCTAATCACTAGCCGTGAGATATTTCACCTTACATGCAGATTCCATATTTCCACCTACATGTATGTGTTTCCCTACGCGTAGGGAAATTTTAAACTTAGGAAAAACAAAAAATGGGGAGCAGTTGAGGAGGAACTGCCAGCAAAATTACTCCTCCGTCTCCCCTTTACCCCGTAGGAATATTGTGGATGTAGGGAAGGATTTATACCAGGACCACTTGCACAGAGAGTGAGCATGGGAGTAATTTTGTGGTTAGAAAATGTAGAGGAATAATTTCCAGTTGCTTTATCTGAAAAAGGGAGGGATTTTTTTGGCCAAGTGAATGTGAACCATATATATGACATGGCCATTGTTGTATAGAAGTGTTAATGCATATGTTTTGTGCGCTACGTAAGTTTTAATTTTTTGTTCACTACTCCTTTGTAAGAAAAATAAAAATTTGTATTTTTCCTATCTCTCTCTCTCTCTTCGCTGTCTATATTAGCAAACTATGTTAAAATAGAATCTACTCTCGGAATACGGGGAAGTCAGAACTTAACAGAGTGTCTGCAAGTCATGAAAGTCATGAAAAAGTAATGAAGTTGAGCTTTTTAGTGGTAAATTTGCCATTTTCATGTTTTTGTTGCATGCAAAAGTAATCAATTTGGCTTCTGTGAATTCTGTACACACCTTGATAAAGTTCCCTTGTTTATTACCGTGGTTGTGTTGCTTGTAGTTGAATGTATCTGTAGTATTAGATTGATATATTTCTTGACTAAACAGAGATACATGTATACTCAGGTGTTATTGATTAAAGCAGCGTAGCAATAACGGTCATACTAAAAAAAGAACAATTGCTTTTGCAAGATACTAGTTGAAGAGCGTGTAATTTTATCAGCTTCTGCCAAATAGCTAATGATTTCAATTTCGCTGGCAACGAATCCGGGTTCGTTCTCTGTGTGAGCTCATGGATTTCCGATATTGATTCAACATCGTGAGGAAAGAAGTGGTGGACTCAGGCCCAATTTCAGCTTAGCTCCGTGGAGCGCTTCTGTACTTTTGAGAACTGATGTTATGGTCCTAATATTTATTTGATTTCTCATTTTCGTTCTGATCGAGATATAAGCAGTTACATCTTCC
>JAGDQP010025680.1:0-26689 GCA_022664845.1 Lepisma saccharinum
CTTGAAAAGTTTCAAAAATTCATCTTTGTCTTCATTACTCTCAAAATGCATTCTCATTCCCGTCAATCTGTCTGTAGGGTATGCAATATACTTAATTTCTGTTGATTTTAATGAGATAAGCTCCTCAAAATTGTATGGGTTAGGTAATTCCGAGTCAATTTTTCTTATTATTATTACGGATTTTTGATTTATTAATTTACTACTAGCATTGTAATTTTGTTTAATCGTATCTTCCTCAATTTGGTTATTTGTATTTGTTAAGCTTTCATTATCACTGATGTTTTCTGTAGCATCAAAAGATGTATCCGTCTCGTATCATGAACATGGAATTGTTTCTATAATTTGCTTTACATCATCTTTGGAAAATGTGGTTAACACTATAGTTGTCTTTTCTCCGAAAGCATTATTATTAAATGCATAATAAAACTCCTGAGCATCCTGTTCACTAGAGAAGTAAATTAATAAGCCCCTAAGACTACCAGAGCCTGAAATGATATAAGTTCCAATCTTTATTTTACTTGTCAGTAACTTATTTACATTGTTTGGATTCCATAAATACTTCTGATCTATATCTTCAATTATGATGGCACGAATATTATCCGGAAACTTTGAAAGAGTGCTAACAGTAGGAGAGAATGCTTTTTCTCGTTTGGTAGTTACATTTACCTCTAATTCTGAAGACGACTCTGAATTATGTGAATCATCACTAGCTATGGATCTGTTATCATTATCACTACAATCTAGGTTTTTAAAATAGAACATTACTTTGTTCTGAGTGAGATTCGTTATGAGATGTTGAGAAGACTTACTCCTAGATTCTATTTGACTCTCATGGATTGTTTTGTCAGCATCTTTTCTATTCCTCTCTTCTTTGAATTACCTCCCATTATTAGTGTGTATTTGGAATGGAATGGGTAAAATCTTAGTGGAAACTATCAGGGAAATTTAGGATTCAACTCTTATACAATTTACAATCTGCTATAAAGTTAATGAAAATGGCCCTAAAAACGGCTACTTAGTCCCGACCCAATTAGCCTATGCTATCAATTCGCGTTTCTAATATTATTTAGATTCAGTTAGGTATTTAATTAATTCAGTGGTGGTGATCTACTTTAGTTAAAGTAAAATATTTGTGTCTTTAGCCTTTATTTGGACTATAGCTTTACTCGCATCCGCAGAACGTAAGACATACGTCTCTCTAGTTTCAGTCCCAACGCTGCTATATCGACCGCTAAAGTAAATGCTAAGGGCCCGCAGGGCCACCGTAGCTGGACTTCTAGGTCTAATAAGCTACTTTCGTCCTATGAATTAAATGAAATTGGTAAGATATTTTTAAGTAATTTTGTTTTGGTAAAATGAACCGGAATGAGCACCCGGGCTCAGGCGACGCCCCAAGCAAGCCCCCAGAAAATCCACTTTTCCCCGTTATTATTTGTGGAAGCCTAAAAGCATTGTCCAGAAGAACAGATCAGTAAAATTGCCAGAATTCAAGCCAGGTAAAAGAGAATAAGGTTATTTAGGTTAGTACAGGTGTTGTGAGTGGTATTTAGTGATGATGTCATCCATACTATTTGTTTGAAATTAAATTGTAAGAGCTCTGCTTCTCATCCATGGCGAAGATTTGATTATGTTGTTATGTTCTGTGCTTTATTATAAGCCTGTTTTAATGTAAATACGTAAGTAGTTCTTTGTATGTAATAATATGCTTCATAATTCTATCTTCGATGTGGTCTGGTAGGTTTTCCTGAATGAAATTTTTATGTATAGAATTTTCAATGTATCGTTTCTTGCGTTCTTTGAGATATGCATCAATGGGAACAATGGGAATCCTGTAATACAACTGAACTTTGTTCTCGGTCCATAACTTTTCCATGTATCGTATCCAGAATCTTTCAATTTTTTTTTTTTTCTATGTTAATGCCTGAGTGAAATAGCTCGTGACCATACATGACCATAGGTCTTAGAATTGCTAAATAAAGTCTGATTTTAATGGTTTGAGAAAGTTCTGATCGAAAGTATGATTTTAATAAAGCATGAGTTCTGAGTCCTTTGTTCTGTCCGTCTTTGATGTGCATCTTGAAGTTAAGTCTCTGGTCCATGGTAACTCCTAGGTATTTAGCAGTAGTTGTAGGTTTGATCTTTGTATTTTTGATTTTGATATATTTCTCCTTATTTTTACGGGTTCCCCTCCCCGACGGATAAAAAAGTATGAACTGAGTTTTATTTTGGTTCAAATGCAGCTTCCAGGTACTGCACCATGAAACAAATTTGTTAGTTATTGTCTGCAACTGTTTGATTGCAAGCTCTGTATTGCGAGCACTTGTCCAATATGCAGTGTCATCTGCGAAAAGTCCCAGTTTTGTCTGTAAGTAATTTATTTGAGGTGTTTCATAAACGTATATGAGGTAAAGGGTCGGGCTCAGTGCCGCCCCCTGTGGGACACCGCGTTGTATGTTAATTACTTCTGATAAGACGTCCTCTGTTCTAACTTGTGTAGTTCTGTTCGTTAAAAAAATATTAAGCCAGCGAATGATGGTTGTTGGTATGTTTAAAGAATATAACTTGTATAGTAGGCCGTCATGCCAGACGGTGTCAAACGCAGAGGTCAGGTCCATGAAGACCGCTGCAGCTCTGTTTCCTTTATTTAATGCTCTTTGAATGTCAGTTGTAATTCTAATCAGCTGATCAATAGTGGAAATTTTTGTTCGGAATCCTGCCTGGCTATTTGTAATTAAATATGTTTCTTCTAAGAATTGATTTAGTCTTTTGGTAATGATTGTTTCACATAGTTTGGCAATAGTGTTGGTTAATGTTATAGGACGATAATTGTCAGAAATATGTTTACATTTGTTTGCTTTTGGTATAAAAATAGTAAAGGCTGCTTTCCAAGAAGAAGGTAAAAATCCAGTTCTAAGTGATGCATTAAACAATCTTGTCAAAATTTTGAATAAAATGTTATCCAATCCAATATTAGTTCTTGGCTTTTGTTTATTTTTGTTGTGAAGCTTCGGGACTGGTCCCATGTCTTCTTTCCTTAGCTGGTGAGTTTCGGTGTTGGTTGGTAGTTTCATCTACTTTCCTGGCGAGAGCAGTAAGACGGCTGTGGTCCTACTGTTTTTTTTTGTTTCGTTTGCTGGGGGCGGGAGTTTTTTTTTTTATTTTTCGTGAAAAGGTTGTTTTTTTTTCTCATGAAATGATTTTTTTTTTCTTTGGGGGTTGGGGTTTTAATTTGGATTGGATTTCCGACGAAGTTGGTGTTGTGATGGAGAGTTGTTAGTTGAGACGAGGCATCTTGTGGACTTGGCGTTGTGGCTGCTATGTTAACAACAATAATGTTATTTAAAAAGTTAATATAGCTGTCTTTCTATGGAAGTATTTTGCAAGCTACTCAAATTATTAGGTTTAATACAAAGAGAGAGAAAAAGCAGTTATAGTCTGCAAAAGCGTCTAAAACGCATCATTTCTTTTTTTTTTTCGCTAACAAGCTACATCGATTTTTAGTTTCCATAAATCTTCAGAAATTTTAGCTTAAATGTCGAGCACTCTAGTGTGCACTGCGGTAACTATTATCTGTACAATACATCACTTTATGTTGCAAATCGCGTTATGGTGTCTTTTCTACGCACTTTATGTAGGAAATTGTATTGCTGCTAATTCCTTTTTTTTTCTTCCTTTTTTCCCATAATGATATTCTCAATTTAAAACAACTTCTAACTGAATATCAGCATGGTCTATGTAATAAAAGGAATGTTTTTAACTTAGTCTCACAACCTCTGTGCACTTTTTAAAATTATTTAAAAATATTTCTCCATTACAGAAGGAACTTACAGTTTTCTATCCATGCATATGTAAGACTTGTAGACGTGAAACGTGTCTCTTTTTTAAATTATTACAAATAAATTATTTATCTGTTTTATATTTTGTCCAAATTTATTCATTACTTGATAAATACTGAAGTTATTTCAAATGATATTTTCATGATTATGAAGGACGAATAACTAAACTGATGTAAGTCATTCAGAAAGAGAAAAAAATATTTCGAAATATTTCGACGTATGTGACAACAAATTCCGACTTTATACAAGAACACATTCGAATCTGATTTATATTTGTTCATAATATCAACATGTTGTGTGAAATATTCCGTGTTAGAAGCAAGGGCGCCGATCCCCGGGGGGGGGGGCGGCTCTGGCCAACCAAATTTGAAGTGGGTCACCCTAATGGGGGGACCAAATGATGAGGTGAAATCGGTTCTCCTATTTCTACAGTACATTGTCATTCGTTTTCCCTTTCTACTAAGCTTATCTCCCTATGGCAAATTTATTTCATTGATAAATTCCTCCCTGAAACACGTGTGCTTTTAAAGTACTTATATAAATTACATCACGTATAATATCCATCTCTTGGTTAAAGGAGTTAATTCGTTCATTGCTTGTATTGTTTCTGGAGTTTCGTGAATAACATCGATAAAGACCATTTAGTAAGAAAAGGAAAGAAAGAATGAAATAAAAAATAAAAACGTATTTTCTGTCGTTTAACGCTCGCAACACCAACATCTTGTCATAAGTGACCCATACAGTGAAAATATTAATTTTGTCCATTAGTCATTAAATGGAAGAGTGAAATTCTGTGTATTCTTCACGTATGTGTCCAAATATGTTATGGCAGAAAATAACGTTAATCCTATGTATTTATTGTGTAATAATTTAAGAAAATCAAGCATGAGTCAATGTGCCCCAGTCTTGGCGTTTTGTGTAACTATTTTTAAATGTCATTTTATATTAAAATAAGTTGTTGTTGGTTCTAATGATCACACGTCTTTTTCCAAACGACCGACACTTTATAATTTACTAATCAAGGAGCGAAGAAACGTGGACGATGCTGCTTGTGTAGTGGTAAAGACAAGTACTCCGCATACTGTCAGCAATGTAATCGCTTCATTTGCCAGAATCAGAATGCAACAGATACGGTTTGCTTTAAATATGAGGGTGACAGGGTAATGTACTTTGATTCTGGTAGTTTTATATGTAGTACCTTATATGTGTAAATAAGTAAGAGACTCATGGTACCTTCATTTTTGTGCAGCCATGAAAATGGTTACAAGGTTAATATGATGTATTAATGTTTCTGTATTTTTCATTATTTTGTAGTATCTACTTGAAAATATAAAATACAATAAATACATACAATACAATGCAATCGTGCAATACAATGAATACACCCATACTCTAAAACACCTTGATTTTGAACAAGTATTTTATTTGATACGAAAAATACTGTATACATGGGTCGGAAATGACTCATGGTGGCGTTCAGTGAGATGAAATTATCTTGGCGTTCTGAGGGTTAAGAATCATTCATCGTGATTTTGTCAAATACAAACATAATTTAAAAAAAAAACGACACAAGAAAAATAAGAGACAAGAAGAACTCACACAAAAGTAGGAGTAGGCTTGCACTAGGAAATATATCCGTCAAACTGCTGTTTGAATGCAATTATTGTTTACCGTTAAACCGTAATTTTGAGTTTCTACTACAACATATAAATAGGGAAACTATATACAGCGGGTAAGAAAATTATTTGCACAAGTTCAACAATGAGGAAAAACAGACTGTAACACACGTAAAACACGGACCATTTCGAAATATCTTGTCCTTTTATGATTATTTGGAGCCTTAGATAGAATACTATAGAACTAACTACCATTCGATACACCTGTAAGGTAACAGACAACGAGAGAGTGAGAACTACGTAAATTCATCGCAAAAAAGCATTTGGACAACCCAATACTACTTTCGAAATAAATGTTCTAGGAATCTTTTTGTGTACAAGAGCAGACTACGAAGTGTATTGAAGCAATCCATACCGCGTCAGAAAAGCCAAGCTTGTTTGCAAGCCATGCTTTACCGTTGGATATATTATAAAGAAACATAAAACAAAGCAATTATTGCGGAATAGAGTCCATTCTGACCAACCAAGAAAACTAAATGCGCGGAATTAAACCTACATTCTTCATTATGTGAATAGAACTCAAAGAATTAGTGCTAAAGATTTGGCTACTTCACTCGCCTACGATATGTAAGTTAATGTTACACCACAAACAATCCAAAATTCATTGAAAAAATTGGGATTTAGAAGATGTATATCCAGGGTATGAATACTGGCCACTCCATTAGTAATTACACAACCCCAAATCATAAAAGACCCTTAAACATTTTTACAAATTGAAGCAATATTTTGCTTTCTGAAAGCTTCATTCTTCTTTCGCCACACGTCCTGATATCCATCACTACAATACAAGTTTATCTTCGTTTCATCCTGGGGAAGGGGCTACTTTTTTTCCAAAATTCCAGGCACTCATATTTATATTTTTGCGGAAATTAGAACTTCTTTCTGCTTTCTTCTGGTAACTGTGTTTTATTTCTGGCTACACATATGAATCCCAATTAACTTGCATATACTAGGCAAGTGAAATAGCCAAATCTTTATCACTGATTCTTTGAGATTTGTTCACAGAATGAAGAATGTAGGTTTCATTCCGGGTAGTTAGTTAGTTTCCTTAATTAACCAGAACGAATCCCCAATAATTATTTTGTTTTATGTTTCTTTATGGGCCAACAAGCTTGGCTATGTCTCAGTACTTTACCTTCAGCACGTAATTTGAAATTAAAGTGAACAGTTCCAATGTTGTTCAACTCACTTTGTTCCCCATGCTGCTTCTTTATGTATGACACGGTGTGGATTGCTTCAATACACCACGCAGAGTGCTTGAGTACAAAATAGAGTACCTAAAACATTTCTTTCGAGAGTAGTATGGGCTTGTCCAAATACATTTCTGCGATTAATTTGCGTCTCTCGTTCGTTTCCTGTTACCTTATAGGTGTATCGAGTAGTAGTTATTTCTATAGCATTCTATATAACGTATCCAAATTATCATCAAAGCGCAAGAGATTTCGAAATGGATCACGTTTTACGTGTGATAAGTCTGTTTTTCCTCTTTTTTCAGCTTTTTCAAATGTTATTTTTCTCACTGTAGGTGAGACAAAAGCTACTTGAACCATGCCTGTCGAGATCGAGAACCAAGAATTAAAAGAAAAACCACATTTGCCCAATAAAGCAGTAGCGCGGCGGAAGGGTGAACCTGACAGAAAGAGAACCACATTTGGAAAAGCTGAACCCAATGCATAGAGTAGCATCAGTTTCTGTTAATTCCTAAGTTTATTCTCTAGTAACAGCAGAAACTTTCTTATTATTAGTTAGAACATAATATGCTTTAGTGATTTTTTTTAACGTTATAAACACATAGTTAAATTCTGTAAAAGCTGGGCCTGGGGAAGCCTTCACAATTACTATATATATACTTGTAACCGTACAGTTACAAATAGTAAATAATTATATCTATAGTAACAACAATAATAAAAAATAAGAAGAAGAAAGGAAAGTATATGTCTTTGTTGAAATCATTCTGATTCCAAATTCAAATGGTTTAATTTAACGTCTTAGTTAGTGATTGCACCTGGATTGTGTATGAATTGTGTACTCGCTTTATTTGTTTTATTTTTTTATTTCTTTGTAAGAGTGCACCGAAGTTTCTTATCATTGTTAATACTTATGTCACTGCCAACGGGATTTTCCCTATCATCCAGGTGGAATAATGAAACTAAAGCCTCAAACCCAGTGTTTAACTCGGCCACATCGCAGTTTGCTTTGTGTGTCTGTCGCGCTCTTACGCAAACCAAAAACCTTTGTCTTAAGTGCTCTGAAGGATGGTTTTACATATTAATTAACACCTAATATGAACCCTATGGACGTCGTGTCTCAGTGAATCGCGATGCATTGTGGGATAGGTGCATGATTTAACATAGTATTTGCCACGAGCCAACACCAGAACCTGTTTGACGTTCGAGGTGATAACCACGCGTCGGGTCGGTCCCAAAAATGCGGGAAAATAGGCATAAGTACGAATGTTCAAGTGTAAGTTCGATACTTTGTTCCGATATCCGAAATCATTTTTCATAGGCCGAAATGCCAAGATAACTAAGTGAACGTTAACTTCCTCAAGTGACTTTCGTAAATTTCGAAACAAGAAAAAGTGGAACTTGTGATTGCAATATTACTATACTTTTTAGTGATGTTCGTTTAAGAAAAAAAAATTCAAGACAAGTCCATGTCGTCAATACTATTCTAAGCTCCGTGAACAGGACAAGTGTTTTGTTTTATATAAACCTGATAAATACTTCTTATATGCAGAAAGCCGACGTTTGCAGTGCGTTCGCAGCTGTCTGATTTTTTGTTTGTTTGCGGAACCAAGGACAAGTCAGGCCGTCACAGTGTAGATGTATGCGTGTGTATGTGGCGGACCGTTCATAATATATTGGCTGCAGCAACACCCGGACTCAGAGGGTCGATGGAGTTAAAACATCCCCGCATCTAGTCAGCTGTTGAGGAAATAGGCCTAACTAACTAACCTGCCACAAACTTTATAGAATTAACATTGTAATTTTGATCTACATTACAAACTTTATTTTTCATCTCTGCAGTTTAAAACATTTCTTCGATTTTATTTTTATCTTTTTGTTGTTTCGTGTTGACATTTTTATTTTCAAACTTTATCATATTCACGATCCAAGAAGTTAAAGGAATTGAACTTGCATTCTTGTCTTGAAAGTAAATAGTGAAAGTTCATCGACGTCCCTCTGAATTATCCATCGTGTGTGTCGTGTCGTAAATTTTTATTGAGAAAAAAAGGAAAGAAACATTTTCAGAGCAACATTTCTTATCCAAAATCGTTTTGCAAACCTGTTATTTGCGATCTCACCGAGAAGAAGAGGTGCGACAAGGTGAAGACATCTGGGTTAGCAGTTATCCATATTTTTCTTCGAATTCAACTTCTCCCGGAAGAGGATCTTCACAAACTTCCACCGAGGGAACTCTATTGGTATTCTTCTCATCAGTGATCATCTGTAATCCCCCCTTTAACCTCCAAGTGCCGTCAAGAAAGAAGATTGTTGTGACGTTTGGAGTTTGTGAATATAGTAAACTTAGAGTTGGTAGCTACCACGCGTTATTTTTTTTGGCACAAGTACTTGTGAGACTATTTTTTTTTCAAAACATAAGAAAGAGCTCATGAACTTTAAATTTAACTAAGCGAAATTTAAACAATTGATATTCTTGTTGTAGTAAAATATTTGTTTCTTGTCTCGTTACTTCAATCATTAAATTTACAGGTTCTGAATTATTTAGGATTGTTTCTGTGCGTAACTAAATTTAATAACCAGTTTTTTTTGTCCTGACTAAATGTTAATGAAATTTAAATACCTTAAACGAAATTTATTTTGTGTGAAAGATACAAAGGGGCATACTAGCTGTTATTTGTTTCACGTCTCCATAACCCCTTCTTAGGCTATAGTGCATTATATAATTTGTGGTACTGCTACACTAGTTAACCATTTTGAAACGAAACCAAAGTTCCGTTGAATGCAAAGTGCTATTTTTGGTTTTACCTTCTTATTCAGATAGTCGTGTAAAGCAGCGTAAGTTAGGTAAAGCCATTTTTAAAGTACGTTTCGTGATCTCGAGCTTGCATAATGTAATGATGGTTGCTTTTCATACAGAATTTTAGTCTTGTCCCGTAGTGTGATAATTCTTGAACGCAACCATTTCGCATACTATTATATGGGTTTTTATGAATATACAATATTTGGCAAAATCTGAATTGATTTTGTATCATATGTTTCTTCTTAGACCCTCACCTAAAAAAAATTGAATGCCCCCCCAAAGTTACAGAGAAATCGGAGCCCTTGGTTAGAAGAAGAATTCCAAATATCCATTCCCTCAGTTGGTTTGTAAGGTTGTTAATTGAATGACTTTCTGCTACATGATTTGGACAAAATTAACTAATTCATTACTTGAACATTTAATTCCGAGTAACTAGTGCCATATTTACGTAAATCGAATGCGCACGTTTTCAGCCAAATTTAGTTTCCAAAATTGGTATGAGCATTGGAATTAATAGCGTACTAGGTTCGTATTCAAACTCGATTTTTTTTATCGTTAAGCTTAGGTTCTGTGAGAGATTCGACTCCGTTCTTGTTGCCTCTTTGCTGGATGTATATAGTTTTGTCTGCTTTCGTATTTTTTTTTTATTTTGTTATCTTCTCATTTGTGGCTGTACACAAGCGAAATCGTATGTTTGTAGGAACTGTTGCCAATAATATCTTCCAAGTGAATTCAACTTCATCAGGAGATGGAAGTCAAAAAGTAATGTTTTCATTTATTCTAATGCAGACATTACAGACATTTTAACTCAATCATAACTTTAACTCATTGCTGCATGCGGTAAACTTTGTATCTGCACCTTATAATCACCAGTAAACATTGGTTCAGGTCCAAGTCTGTTAAAATTAGGGTCCACATTGTAATCGATGGCGCATTAGATTCAAGTTAATATGGTATTTATCTTTATAACAATTAGTAAACATTAATACTTATTACATCTGGTAACGAAACAAAGTTATTAAAAGTGAAAATGTTTAATTTTAGCCTTGATGTAATAAACAAGATTAGTGTTAAAAGTATAATCTTTCTTATTCCTGCTTCGATTGCAAGATATTTTGATAGTCGCTACACGAAAGGTTTCCGTATTCCATATTCTCTGACACATCAACAAAGGACACAATCTGCTTTCTCCTTCCTGGTCAAGGATCTTATGATTAATTTGCTATAATTCCATATTTTATTTTGTATTATAAACAATCATATTCTTTGTTATAGGCAATCTCAATCATGTGTGTAATGTGTGCTAAAACTCCTCACTCCTGACTACATATCTGACACATACGTAACGCAATCTGATTCGGCTGTAGACGTTTTCGTTCATTGTCTCAAATATATTTTGTCTACAGTAGATTACATTAAAGTTTTAAAGAGCAGTTGCAGCTTTATATCCAGTGTGAGCGGGAGAAAACAGTATAAGTCAGGAAACAGTTTTCCAGGACATGAGTATCTTATTCGCTGCCATTCATAAGATTCTAAAGGTACAAAGAAGCGATTTAAAATTGACTCATACTAAGTTAACCGAAGGTGGGGGCACCACATACAGATTTCAAATTTTAACTCATCTCATTTTGGCTAATTCATGACTTATAACGTTTTTAATTTTTTAGTGCACCCCCCCAAAAAAATATGAAACGATGAACACTAAAATGCAATGACAATATTTGTTTGCAAAATATTCAAAAACGGTATATTTTTTCTGAGAAGTTCAGATTTACATTAAAAATACAATACTCATAGTCCAGTCAGAAACTTTAACACCGTACATATTACTAGGGTACATTTTCTATGACTGAAAATGAAAATCTAGGTCCTAAGGTTAAACTTTATCCTGGAAGTCACGTTTTTATTGGTGGCTTTTGGCCGCCATCTTGGAAAATATCCGCATTAAATACAATTATTAATAAATAAACATATTGTATGGATATTTTTCAACTATTGCATGATCGAGTTTCTAAAACTAACGGTAGGTGATACTGCGGTTTGGCAACATGCTGCTTCCTGGTGAGGATAAGGGGAACTCATTGCACCTGTCTAGATTATTTTACATTTAAAAATGAATGATTGATAGTTTTCTTGTAATGACCCTTAAACCGTGATAGCTATACCCCAACAAACTTGGCATGAATGATTCTTTATATCATATAAACACGACTGTAATTTTCCCCAAGCCCAAATCACCATAGTTGTCAGTGTTGCACTCTTATTGTAAAAGTTTTCGATATTTTCTCTCTAAGTGGGCTTTTAAAGTATAAATTTTATCATATTTCCCGTCATATTGATAGGTTTTATCATGGAACCTAACACCGAAATCGGCCAAAATGGATGTTTGTAGATAAATGATATTTGTCCGGAAACGAATCCAAGCTCTTTCGTGGATAAATTGTTGAAAAATGCTTTAAAAATAAATATTTTCCCTTTAGACTGCGCCCCCTTCTCTGGATCTGCCACTACTTAGAAGGTCATCTTGGGTTTAAGGACCTGAAAGAATAGGAAGGAATACTTCTTTGAAAATTAATTAGAAGCCCAAAGAACTCATCTAATAAAAAATAATGATTACCAGAAATAATGATGTCATGAAAACTTAATTTGTGTTTTCCATTATTCTGGCAGCATCTTAGTGGTCGATATTATTTGAAATTATTATTTCATGGGCTAAGATAAACTTGTTATGTTCCCAAGCCAATAGAAATGATTGTTCTTGCATTTGAAAGCTCTGACAATTGCTTATTTTGATTCGGTGTTGGAAAGGATTTTATACATACAATCTAAATTTAGGCTTTAAATTCGCAAGCTGCTTCAGTCAACAAGAATTACATAATTAGTCGGTACACTTTGTATTAAAATATTGATATCCTAAATTGTAAGAAAAGAGGAATGCAGTTGTACTTGCGTTAGTTGAATAGAGAAGGTGACATGGACTATTGCTCAAGTCTACTTTCAAGCCAAAAGCCACATTTTATTTATTATTATTAATAATATTATGTAACAATAAAACTATGTTTGGCTTACAAAAATGTCACTAGGTTTAGCTTTCACCAATATGGAATGTTTACTTTCTAGACGAAGTTAAAGTAGCAGTGTATTACAACGTTCTAGAATCGTATTAAATTGAATTTCGCATAGCATTTGAACTATTAATCTTTGAAAACATTTTCAAAGATAAGGCCGTACTATCATAAGATATGGCAGCATTACCAGAAATATTGTACATTATTACCTTGAAAGATTTAATGATATAACTCCATTAAGTACTCCTTCAGTTTCTGCTTACAATTATTGCTTTAACCGTAGAATGGTAGCGATGAGTAAAACTCACTCACACGACGATCTAGGAATCAACTCTAGGGAATTACTATTAGGGAAAATCGACATCATTTTGCGTTCTCATTATAAAAATAATACACTTATTTAATCCATACTTCCAAATACAGTTTACAGCCAAATATACTGTATAACTTAATGTTGATACGAAGTCATTTATGAACATACATTATGTACACGTATAGCGTATGTACACAACACATTTCATTACAATAGGAACTTCTGTATTTTAGTATCGCACAAAAGATTGGAACTACAATTTAAATACTCTACTTTTTTGCCTGAGAACCTTACTTTAGTACAACCTAATAAATGCAAGACTCAAATTCACAGTAATATACATATATAACCTGATAAAATGTTAATGTGATAATTTTCTGATGCAATCATTTTTGAATTTTTTTTAAAAGACCTGTGTTAATTTAATATGCGAGAGAGAAAAAACATTCGTCACTTCATCTACATCTCTTAATTACATCATCACCTGATTTTACCGAACACTGTAGCTGTAACCAAAGCTCATAACGTCAAGATTTTAGAATTGTTGAAAGAAAAGGATAATTACAGGTTTATTTTAGCTCCGCTAGATCAGCCATCCCTTCCACCAAATCCCAAGTTCCTGAAACACTTTTCCCTGAAGCAAGGGCAAAACTCCTGAAGGCAATTTACTCCTGGGATAACCGTGCAGTTAAAATAATCGTTCCAGAACGAAAATCTGTTTGGGAAATCAACTTGGTGCAAACGTATTATTGTTACTTCGTGGATGATAGTGTCATTCAATCTTATTTGAATCCATCGTTAATCAGAAAAAAATTAGGAACTCCTTATTTCATTGCACAATTTTGGATTATGAACTTTTGGATAGAGCAGTTTTGCAAGTCTTTCAGGATATCTTGCGTACGCAGTTCTTAATGTTAATGGTATTAGAAATATTGGGTTCTAAAGTTTATTTTCCCACGGCTTCGGCAGCTTATAATGCCGAAATGAAGCATTTATGCGCCCTGGGTAGTCTTTGCTTCTTTTTTATTTTCATGTCAGGAACCTCTTGATGTGTTTTTGTCGGTGTTATTTTGCAACATCCTGTATATGCTACGAGCTTAAGTGCAAAATTAAAAAAAAGTTCAGGCTATGGATCTCTAACTGAAAGCGGTACTGGACTGATCGATGCCATTAAACTTTTAATGAATATATGAAACTAGAGAAAGTGTTAAATCTTGCCAAACCCCTAAATATTATATACAACCTCACATAGCGATAACAAGAGTAAAATCTGAGTTACAACTGAAACTTTGGTCTACATGGTATTAGACTGGCAATGGACGATCGGCGTGAAATATTTGCACTGATATCTGTCTTCCGACAATAACTGATCAGTCCAGTATAGTTATGTTCATCCCGAAGGTTCTGACAAACTGAGATCGAGATCAAATCAGTCATTGACTAACTGTTCGCTTTAAACTAAGATATAAATTAATAGGTAGGACATACCAAGTGTCTTATTACCCATTGATTGAATAGCGAGTAGTGTCACTTGAAAGACAGAGTAAATTAAAAGCAGCTTAGCACAAGCGTGATGATAGTTATGCTAGGCGTTCCCTTCTCACTGAATTTGAGTTTGAATATTATTTTTTCTAAAGGCTTCTAAATAATTAAATATTTAATTTCTTAGCCCAAAAATATTTATTTTCTGCTCGAAAGCCTCACAGTTTTTCTTTAAAATATTTAGCAGCATTATTTTATATATATATATATATCCACACTCCCCTTATCATAAAAATGTTTCATATATATATAGTTTTAATTAATAGCCAAACAATTTAATAAATGCTTTAAAGTTTTATATGATGTTTCTGAAGTTCAAAAATAAAAAAAGATACAATGAAATATCTAAGATATGGAACACCAAATAAAATAGCATTTATTTTAATTGTAAATTCGAACGCAGTGGTCTAGTACGAAGTACGTGAAGTTGGCCCAAACACATAAAGTTATTAAGATCAAAACCATACCACGATTTTGTGCATATTTTGTACAAACTATCCCATATGCAAGGTGGGCTTAGCCTAGAAATCGAAAAAATGTGGTTGGTCTAACTTCACGCTGGCCCAACCACAACAATATAACGTAATAAGAGCTACTGCATGATTTAGTGAATATTTTGAGCTCAATTGTGCACGCTATCCCATATTTTGTGCACGCTGGATTTAGCCCAGAAATCGAAAAAAAGTGATGTTGATTTACCTTCACACTGACCCAACCACACTAAGCTATCGGAATAAAACTACTCCACGATTTAGTGCATATTTTGTGCTAATTTATGCATGCAATTCCGTATTTGGTGTTGGCTGGTTTTAGCGCCAAGAAATAAAAAATATATAATTGAACACACATCACGCTGGACCAACAACAATAAGCTATCAGAATAACCAACTCCAGGCTTTGATGAATATTTTGTTCTAATTTGTGCACACTATCCTATATTTTATGCACGCTTAGTTTAGACCAAAAATGGAAAAATTGATGTCGGGTCAGCTTCAAGTTGTCCAACCACAACAAACTATTGGTGTAAATACTGCTGCAGATTTTTTTTATATATATTGTCCTAATTTTTGTACAATTAAAATTCTATGGACGCTGGACTTAGCGTAGAAATCGAAAATTACGAGCTGAAATAAAAGAACTTTTTGCTGTAATACCTTCGTGCGCATTGGTTCAAAGTATAGGTCTCTACTTAAGCAAATTTTGCAGTTTGTTCTTCTGAGATATTATGATAATAGTTTCTGGATAAAAATAATGAAACATGATTTCACCGGCTTGTAAGTTTTGCAAGCCTAGTAAAGCGTTTCAAATTTTGAAAGGGAATTACGTCGTTTAAATTAATATTTTTCATATTCTAGCAGTGGTAAAATATATGTAAAACACATACCCAAGTATTGCAAACTCTGGAGGGGACAGGAAATGAAAGATCATGAGAAAAAAAACGTTGCTTCAATAAGATTATGAGAACCTTTATTTTCTCAAGATGTGGATAGACTTGCTTGGATAGACTTGCTTGTCCATGAAAGGTGTCCTATCAACATGTCTTGAATCAAATACGTTTTTGATATCTTATACAATCTATGTATTTTCCCAGGATATATTATATCGTGTCTTATTATTTGCTTGCAAAATTGTTTAATGTGCTTTGCGTATATCGTTTATCATTAGTAGCGGTTGCAAATATCCAATATCAAGACCAATATCCAATACCTATTGAAAATGTTAAACATTATACCAAAGTTTTGAACACTTACGACCCCGGTGCCATCGTTGTTTCAATGGCATTGTGGACAATAGTATATTATTTGCAACAAATTCCTGAGAACGAAATTTTCACTTAATGCATCGTTTATTATTTCTTGAGAAATTTTAATTTTCTTCCCATTGTTGGCGTGGAGTTTGGGCTCCAAGATGGAAACACTGTATCTCCAAAACGAAGAGGAATATCTTTCATGTTGATAGGAAATGTACATCTTGTTTCGCTGTCGAGAAACACATACTGAAGGTAATGCATTTATCGTAATTTTGAATATATCTGTATTTAACGTGTTTAGTAATTCATATATTAATGTTTATTTTCTTAGGATCTTCTTATTATCCTTATTATTATTATTATCAATAGGGTTATATATTTATAATTAAACTTCGTTTAGCAGGGCTTGAAGGAACAGGACACGCTATGGGAGAACTAAATTTCGAATGAACCAGATTTATTAACTTTTCAGGTCATAAGCGCTTACAAATACATTGACAAAATATTTATTTTGCAAAAGCTTAAATTTATTTTAATAAATTCAAGGCAAATACAATACCACACTTCACCTTCACAAAGCAACCACTCACTTGAATATGATGTGTAGATATTTTGAACTAATTACGGTTCTTTTTTTTATCGAAAATCGTTTAGAATAAACAAGCGTTTGGATAAATGTGGTTTCAGTGCATTACGCTTCCTGAATTATGTGTAATTTAAAACACAACCTCCAATAATAGATGGCAGTATTATCAAGAACGTATGAACATTATTGTTTACGTTATTCGTTAATGAGATTGTCCTATGATATCCCTTAGGAGACGTATTATTAATACATAAACATAGAAAACAAATCTGTACACTTCTTATTTTAGTAATTTGCTGTAAAGGATGAACATTATCAGACTCGTCAGCACGTTTACAGTCAACGATATGTATTAATTTCTGTACGTATTGTAACTATATTCAAAATACCAGACTTTAGAATACAATAGTTTTCGCCTAAATAGTAATTAACCGATTTTTATAGCTTCGTATAAGAAATTTGAAATACAAATGAGTGATGCAGACATTCTATTTTCAGACAACGTGTGTTGATCTTCATTAACTATCCTTGGAGGTTATTACATTATCTAACAAATAATACAAGCAGGTTTAGAGCTTGTGACCATTTTCGACAATTAAATGGAATGGAAATTATAAGTTTTGGGACCAGACCCTCATTTGAAAGAAGGTCTTAACATTTAAAGTTTCACTTTGAAGAAATTTAAGAATGCAAAATAAATATTGCTCATGGATATTGTTTCGAACTTCGCAAAGCGAAGTGAGGAAACACACTTTTGAAACCTTGTAGATATATTCATGGAACGCATTCAATCTCCTCTCTAAAATTTTCAAAATGTTATAAGTGCAGAATGAATGATCTTCATGAAAAAGTGCCCAGGTTGTATGTGCTGAGTCTTCGTGCACAGCTGAATGCAAAACAATAATCACTGCTGTGTTTTTTTTAGTCACCGATGTACAATGAAAACCAAATGTCCTGCCACTACAGAATCTTGACTGAATAGTTTTGGAATGAAATTAGTGACAAATTCAATGAGGACTGTATAGAACAGAAAGCTACTATTAATTATATGATATAATGCTACAAAAATCATCATAAATGGACGATGTATTCGTTACATCAGTCCAGAGGATTAGAAACCATCATTCGGCGATCTGGAAGATATTTAAATTTGATTTTTTATGACATTGAGGCATCTAAAGCTCAGGCCAGGTTAGGGTAGAGTAAAGGAAATGGAGGGTGTTGGCTAGGGCCTAAGTTGAAGAAACTACCCAGGTATTTGCGTGGGGTGACTCAGAGAAATCCTTAATTTCGATGGTCGGACGCTGTGATTGAACTCACGACGTGCTGAATGCTGAATCAACGCTTTAATAATGAGTCACGACTGCTTGGTGTGGAAGATATTGTTCCACCAAAATATGTAAGTAGATTTCATTGAGTAAGTCTTATTGTGTTACGTCTTTTTTTTTTCAATCTGACTTAGCGTCATGTGCGGAGACCGGTGCACGCTCAGGAAAAGTAGAGCAGGTACTTTCCTTGTGCTTGCATCAAAATTACTAATTTGAAAGTAAATAATTGTTACTTTCTTAAATTAAATCAGCCACGCTGGTAATTAATAAGTGAGCAGTGAAGCATTCTAAAAGAATTGAATTCAATCTTTGTATAGTAGATGATTCAGAATATTAGTGGAATCAAATTACTGAGAAAACACGAAGAAAGATTTTATGTACTGGAATGTTCACAGAATCGAAAACAATATCCTAAGTTTTGTAACTTAGATGTCACCTCCTATATTTATTAATTGTTAAAGTCTATTTGTAGTTATAATTAGCCATTCGCTGATTTCAAAGTATAAAGAGCTATAGAAAGGCCTGTAACATCTCTCATTAAAAAAACAAGGCTTTGCGTTCTTTAATTGTAAAATATTTGTACACGTATAGATTTTCATTTTATGTGTATGTCTCCGAGATATGTCTCCAATTGGTTCCCTACAATATTCCTGGTCCTCCTAATATAGTCGAGATGGTCAAAAGATCCGAATTTACACATTTAGCGTTGATAATATCACAAAATCACCATTTGTTGCTAATATATGTGCATATTTCCAGTTGCGCTCTTTGGGCCCCTAACCCCCCTAATATGGTCGAAAGGTTCAAAAGAACCGAATTTACCCATTTAGCGTTGATACCATCTCAAAATCACTATTGGTTTCCAAGATATATGTATATTTGCAATTGGATCCCTACGGTGCCCTAATATGGTCAAGAGAGTAAAAAGCCCCTAATTTATCAATTTAGCGTTGATACGATCTCAAAACACCATTAGTTTTCAAGATTTGAAAAATCCTTGAAATTTTCAAAATTGTTTAGTTTTTCGTAAAATTCGATTTGTGTTTTGTTTTTCGAAAGTTTTCCCTAAATTCTGAGGGATTTGGAATTTTCGAAATTTTTTGGTTTGGGATTCTTTTTTTTTTTTTGATCCAAGATTCTGTATTTCTTAAAAAAATCCTATTTGGTGGATCTGTGGTGCGTTTGGGTATTTTTATCAATAGTCCTGCGGCCCATTAAACTATTTTAACATGCATGCCTGCTGCCCGTTCGATGATTTTGAGTTCAGGAACTACGGCTTGTTGGTTGATTTTGAATTCAGGAACTACTGCTCGTTAATTAGTTTTATACAATGGCCGGTAATTTGGACGAGGAGGACCGGTCGCATGGCTAGCACACTCTCCGGAACTCACACCGCTCTATTTCTGTTTGTGGGGATATGTAAACAAAAATCTGGTGTACTCCACTACAGTTGGTAGTAGAGAAAAGCTTATTCGAATGATTAAGGATTTGTTTAATCAGTACGAAATAATCCCGCAATGTTTGCAAGTTTTCGAGAGTCCCTATTTTCGCGAAATTGCAAATTCACCTGGTGCAAGGTGGTCATTTTGAAAACCTCCTATAACACAAAATAAGGGTAAATGAAGCACCGCCATGTCTTTTGTTACGCTCAATAACTCCACATGTCTTGTTCACGCATTGTACAATACTGATGTTACATTTCTTTGAAAATGTATTCATGTTAAACAATGCTGTATTTACTAATAATCGAAGTTACATTGACGCAAATAAAAGTGTGTATGCACCTTAATTAACGCTTAACCACCGCACGTAATCCTTTCCTAAGCTCACCATGACACTTTGCTACAGTAAAGCCGCGAATTGTACCATTATGCAACTACGTATAACATTTTTTATACATTCCCCATATTCCCTCTGTGTGAGGTATCGACTTGCAATCAATATAATGTTGCCTTGCATTAAGTCATTTCCTACTGCTCTGTTCTTCCCAATTTCGTTGTCCAGTTCTTGGAGAATCTGTCATTTTACTCGAGGATTCATCGCGCATTTTCTCCTCACTTCTGACATGTACATTTTGTGACGAGCAAGTCTAATTTATTTGACGAAACGATGGGCCGTCAGCTCTGCAGCTTTTAGTATTAGAAATAAATTGCCTTAAAATACAGTTCTCGGCGTTTTGGGGGCCCTCTAGCGCTGAAACTACGAATGATAGGACGCGTGTTAATATGAACTTTTGTTGTTGGTTTGAAATGAGGATTCAGTTTGTACCAGAGGTTCTGAAACACCCTGTATAATTCTGTGATAAAAATGTTAATACTTACTAATGAGCTAATGGAGTCCAGATTTGATTGCTTTACGATTGTTATAAATGATTTAAAGGGAATGAAACTCACGCAATCCGTGCGTCAGTCCGTCATTGTCCAAAAATTAAATCCCAGGAGCTACAAGGTGTAGAGATTTGCTTGAGGTGTCGTTTGAAAGACCTTGATTAAGCGAGCTCAGGATGGCCAGAATCTTCTTAATTGGTGCTGTGCTTTACTGTAGTCAGCTCATTTACTAAAAAAATAAATTGTACAAATTCCTTTCATTCAGTTATACCTATCTGCCCCAAACTTGGCATAAACATTATCCAACAAAATACAATAACACTCAGGTCACCTACGTTGCCAAGTAAAGCACTTAGCAATGTTGCCAGGCTACTATCTATACAATAATCTTTGGTTTCAAATTGCTTCCATAATTTTATTTATAGAAGCACAAAACTTAGCATAAATATTGTTTGCAGAATATGAACATACTCCAGATGTTTACGCTCCAAGAAACATCATTGACAGCGTTGCCAGCCCATGATAAAAATATATCCCATCATAAACCTTAAATAAAGGTGAATTCAACGTTAGTCCTGTTACGTAATTTTAACGTTGTATATTTGCCTAAATGTCCTCCTGTTCAACGGGTTTTTTGATGTTTAGAATCAATGTAGTATTCAAGGACAAGAAGTAAAGCATAAACAACTTTCTTTTTATAACATATCTACCCATCTATTCAACGGTTTGAAATAACGTCTTGCATCTGACAAACATAGGGCACTGAGTTTGTAACTTCTCCATGCATCTACGGTATAATTCGAAGCAGGAAATTTCCGCACCCACCGTTAGTAGTCGTGAGGCAACCCACTCATACACGAAGCCATCTCGTGAGGAATTGTACCGTTTAAATTACGAAAACATTCTCTGAAGTACAATTCATATATATAGGTTAGGTGACCATATTTGTTCCCAATGATTCCAGGGAGAATTGGTAAAATTTAACTTCTTCCATGTTGCAAACTTGTCTCTCCTCCCCGACTATATGAAAGATTACTCCATTTTTAATAAGTATATCTATACTTCTTGAATTTGGGGTTTAGAATTGGTTTATGTAAATCAGAATATTCCCAATATGATTTAAGAACAGAGAAAAAATACAGTGCAAGAATTTAGCAAAGAATTAGCGAGTAAAAAGTTATGATCCCTGAAAATAGTTAGTCTAGTAGTCCTAGACAGAAGTCGTTTACGAATGTTTGTTTCTAATAAAAACATTTTTTTCGGATCCTAATTATTCTTTTCAAAGGGGAGAAAAATAACCAAGAATTAGTGCCTTAAATCGAGGAAACTTCCAGGAAAACGGGGGTGAATTGTCATTCTACACGTGGTATAGGTTGGGATTGCATACTATATAGGATTGCTGCTAGCATCTTCTGTTACTTCATTGATATTTCACTGGGGTTTCCTTGTGGCCGAGTAATTAGAGCGTCGAAGAGCCAAAACTTCCATCTTTTGATCCCACTGGACACCGGTAGAATATTTACAAACACAATCAATATATCAACATGAAGGAAATAGATGAAAACAGCAATCGAGGTGAATAATTCTCCATCATGTTCAATGCTCTCTTTTAGTCAAAAGAGAAAGGTGTTTTCATGTACCGTTGAACAGTTGTGAAATACATCGTAATAGAAATCTTAAACAAAATTCTCCACTTCGTGACAATGCAAACTTTGTTCATTCTAAACACCGAATAAACCGTTGAACAGGTGGTAATTGCCGTACTAATACAACCATAAAAATACGTAGCGGGAGTAACGTTAAATCCATCGTTTCTCAACATTTGTGTGATACTGACTGGGTAATAAATAACTGAAATAATGTATTATATACTAAGAATCTCCAAATACGGTAATTGAAAGATTAATACCATTTTGTATTTAGTTTGATTATAGGACATGTTTTGTACATTGTTTAAAATATAAAAAAATCTTGTTTACTTTATTTGTCAGTTTAGGAACAGGATGCGACATATTGGTTGTGGTCGGATTTTAATGAGTATACATATAGAATTAACTTAATTGATAGGATTTAATATTCTAAAAAATAAAATATTTGAAATGAAAGTCTTCTCCTGTGACTCTGACATTATGAGAATTGGTAAATAAGAAATGCAATTTGAATTACAAAAGACAATAAGGGGGCTTTCTATGGTATGTATGATATTTATTTATGATTATCAATGATAAATGATTTACTGATGGAAATATATTTTAACATATTCACAGTGGTTTTAAATAAATCCATCTATGGCATATTTTCAACTGTATTTGCTGAAGTTTTCTTTATTTAAGCTTGTAAGATTGGTTATCGCATTAAGATATGAAGGAAAAACTGCAGATACTCCCCCAATAAACGGCTATGTCATAGATTTCAAGTTTATATAGTGGAAATACATGTAATTGGTATTCTTTCGTTATTTATACATATGATATTGAAATAACCCATATAATGAAAGATATCACTGGAAATAACGTTTAGATTGATTCTTGGAGTGTCGTTCGAATAGTCTTAGCTCAGAGCCCCTTGAACCGCCTTAATTGGTGCAGCGGTGATTCTTTAGTTATACCTACCAGCGCCAAACTTTGCATAAATATTGTTCAATACAATGAAAAAATACTTACGGGTACTACGTTGCCAAACAACCACACCCAGTGTTGCCAGCTTATTTTCTATGTAATATTTTTTTCACATTGTGTCCATTGTTTCAGTAGTAGCAACAGCACGAATCTTGGAATAAACCAATATTGGTACAACAAGGAACACAGGTCTGTTGTACTCACTTTTGGGTATCTTGATAGCGGCGCTATACAAGAAAGAGTCTTATAATACCACTCAACCTGTCTGTCTGTGTCTCAGTGACCACTGATTGTTGAGCTATTGGCCAAACTAACTCATACCTTGCAATTTTGTTTTGATTGGTACAGTCATTCAGTGTTGCCAAATCTTTTATTTAATAAATCAAAGTGGTTCAATTCCGTTAGATTTGTCTACTGCAAACTTAGGATAATAATTATTTTAGACAATAGAAAAATACTGTGGTGTTCCTGTCTCCAAGTAACCAAACTGTCAGTGTTGGCAACATATTTTAAACAGTTTTATATTTTAAACTGCCTCCATAGCATTAGATATATACGTATCAATCTTGGTGGCAACATTATTCGACACAATGGAAACGTAATGTGACTGTCACCGCCCGCAATAAACCCAGAAGATAGTGCTGCCTATTTTCTATAAAATGTAATTTTTCAATTTGCATATATTACATTTGTGATGTCCTGCGTGCAGTGGTTGATGTACGGTTACATATTTACCTGAATTCAATCAACCACTACAACCAGGCTCTAGTAAGCTGAAATAAAATAAGGGGCTTTTGTGCGTAGCTCAGAGTTCGAGCATATGCTATTATTAAGGTACTACACATTACGAATAGTGAATGAAACATACGGAAGATTTCTTTGTATGAAGTTTACTTACACCTAAAGAAGAAAAGGGGTAAATTGGTCACGAACTCAAGTACTGAATAATATTTATATTCACTGAATTCACACCACAATAACTTAGACTACAAATCCCATAATTTAGCAAGCAAACAAATGATCTCCAAATTACAAAAACAGTTACAAAGGAGATAGAGCAAGTGGAGTAGTAGGTGATGTCATAGTTCGTGCAGAGCTAAACTTGGTCAGAATTCAATGTTGATGTTCGATGGCTGTAGAGGCTAAGTACAAACTTGACACATACTGGTATTGAGAATAAGAGAGACGAAGCTGGAGATGGTAGTCGTAACATCACCCAACGATCGAATGAACAACGACTGACTGATCTATGGACTGGACACAATACATCAGGTGGTAGGTTTACATTCTAATTCTATAATTTCAGTCCTTGATCTTAACCAATCACTGATCACTTTGTCCACGCCTCTCAAGACGAGTCAAACACTTCTTGTTCAATCACAGCCTAGTGAACTTTGTACTTGATAATCTGATATGCCTGATATGCTGAAACGATACCTGATATGCTGAAACCATGTGTACTCCGTACTCGCTTGAACTTTGCTTTGATGTTCTAGCACAATATAATCTGCCTATTCGTTTGTACTTTGTATTACCTTAATCATTGCAACGTGACTTGAATCTTGTAGATGTTAACATTCTTCTTTGGACTCACGTGTAGATTGAACTCAGTACTCAATGAAATATGATTGTGTCTAGACAGATACCAATCACAATTTTGTTTCTGAACGAAATCAAATTGAGTTTGATTGGGAGACCATGCTTGCTGTTAAGATAGAAATTAATGAAGTTACATTTTACCTTTCCTTGGTTCGTGCCTTACCTAAGTAGTTTAGTTCCAGTTTGAAGAAGGAACATTACCCGCCATTATTACTTTGTTCGCGCACATGTTCAATGTAAGAAATGAATCACTACCTTCGCATAAACTATATAATTATTTACACTGACTAAGTTCTTACATTTTGCCATCTCTATTTTGATATAGTTAAATTTACCTATTTCTTATTTCTTCTTCTTTATATGATTATTATTTGAAACCAGATCCACTAAGCCACTATTCCAGTTTATCAACTCAGAATTTCATCTAAATTACCTCAGGCTCTTGTACGTGGAGGTGTGAGACTGCTTCTCCAAGCACATTGAAGCTCCAGCCTGTCATCGAAACGGTGCCGATCGCTATGACCCAGTCAAGAAGGGTTTTGTGTCGGAACTAGTTAGTATAAAGCTCATTTCTTCAGAAGTGTTAGACCACAATGTCATGTGTATTTCCTGAAAAGTCCCGATCCTTGCAATCTTACTTTGCCCCTATCCCCCGGAACAACAAATTAACAGACTTATATCTCTGTAACGAATAGACATAACGGTACGATTCTGTTATTTTGTTATAATTAATACTTCACAGGCTACAATAATGTTTATCAAGCGTTTTGCGGTATTGCTGGTAGTTTGATCAAAAGCCAAAATAATTGCTTTTAATATTTAAACCTTTCACGGTGTAGCTTGTTTTAAACTCACAATATCAAAACAATGTTCGAGATAAAAGTTGCTGCATGTTTCATAAGCATTTAATTGATGTATATATCAATATTGTTGATAAATTACTGTGTTAGCTAATAAGACTGAAATAAAGCGCAACAGCGCGCGAACAAAGCTTTACCTTCTATGTGTGCTCTGTCCCCATTAGGTAGTTCTGAGCTCTCGACGATTATGACAACTTGTCTTTGGTGTGTAATGACAAGTAAAATAGATGATGATATTTTGGAAGCCTTTTCATGTGATATATCTCGTACCATGCAGCCAGTTTGTATCAAGGTTAAGTCACATCAAAATTGCTAATTTTGAATTGAAAAAACAAAAAGAAACAAGGTACTGTCATTCACGTACTCTGGCCTTGTTAAGCTTGATATTGTGTTGAACTTAACAAACACGCATGAGGGAAACTTGTTGGAAAAACCTAAGAGGTTTCGCAGTGTAACTAAGCTTATTTAAGTTTGTTCCAGCTACTATACGAGGAATCTTGACAAACTTTAAATTTATTTTATTTTTGTCGCTGTATTCCCACTGTCGTCTGAGTGAACTGGAGTTCTATCATGCGCCAAGCCTACTTCGGCGTACTGTAGTCTAATCTTCGCCAACTATCACCATTTTACTACAGACGTCTCTTGCGATCTGATTGAATATATATAAATAGCGCTTTTCCAAGGCGAACTCGGGCGTGAGGTTCCATAATCTAGTGACTGTAGCATCGGGTTGGTATGCCAGTGGCCCTCGGTTTGCTTCCTATACAGGACAACGTTTTGTGTTGTAATAAGTACAATTTAATTTCCTTTCTTGTCTTGGTAAAACTACTTCAAGTTGTTTCTTGTAATCAAGAGTGCTTGTTCAAGATTGTTTAAACATTTTGGCTTAAATTGCAAAGCTTGCATCAAGCTTTTTCCAATTGCCAAAGTAAGCTTGATTAACTTTTGAGTGAGGTCAAAATTGCTATGTGGATAGTGACAAAAGAAGAACACCAAAGAAGGTACTGCGAGTTTTAAGCTATTTCTTTGCTCATGAAGATCAAATAAAGCTTCAGGGATTTTTTTACTATAAGGTTAATCATAGTTCTATTATTTGGAAATTAAATTTAGTAGGTAGTTTACTTCTTAACTTACCTTTGAAGATACGCTATTTTTAATTGAATGTTGTAGGTTATACTTATTAATTTCTTACAGAGCCT
>JAGDQP010025681.1:0-19008 GCA_022664845.1 Lepisma saccharinum
ATATATGTATATAATTATATATATATATATATATATATATATATATATATGGTACATTTATGAGAAAAATGAAGGAATATATTCTGTATACAGCTTATATATTCTGTATTAGAGCAATATTTACATATATAAAAGTCACTAGGATATTTCTTGCACACAGTTGAACATCTTCATGTGTAGAGGAAGAGAGCGAAGTGCACGTGTTCACAAAGTACAAGATTGAAGATTTTTCTCATTAATTTACCTTAGATCCCCCTTCCCGGCTTTCCGCTCTCGTTGACTCCTTCTTTCAACCACATGTTAGAGCGCTGCCTGCCTACATACGCGACACCTACCACTTGTTAAAAATCATCTGTAAATTACCCCCTCTTTCTTCCGACATACTGCTTTGCACCATAGATGTTACTTCGTTATATACCAATATTCCTCATGCATATCGCCTAGCAGCTATAGAATTCTTCCTTAAACAGGGACCCAAACCTCTTTGCTCAACCACAGCTTTCCTTCTTAACCCGGCCAACCTAGTTCTCACATGTAACAACTTCACCTTTGACGGCAAACACTACCTTCACATCCGAGGCACAGCCATGGGTACGAGAATGGCACCTTATGCTAATCTATTTATGGGCAGGCTTGAACATGATTTCTTGCAAACTCAGCCCTTGACCCCACTACTCTGGGTAAGATTCTCGGATGATATCTTGATGATATGGGCTCATGGTGAAACCAGTCTCAAGACATTTCTAGAACAACTGAACCAATTCCGTGTTGTCCAGTTCACTAGGTCCATTTTTGACAAAAGATTCACATTCCTTGACGTGTACATCACTTTAGGAAACAACATGCTCACCACTTCCGTTCACATAAAACTCACCAACCATATGCAGTATCTACACTACTGAAGGTCCCATCCTTACCACACCAAGAAAGTGATTCCTTTCTTCCTTGCCCTCAGAGGACAACGCCTGAATTCCACCACCTCTGCTGCTGAAACTTACAACCAACGCCTCCAGGAGGCTCTAGTCAACCGAGGCTACCCTTCTAACCTTGTAACCAAACAGATCCGCCGTGCATCCTCACACACTCAACCCACTCAAAAATCCAACCCACGGCTCTAATCACCTAGTTCCATCCTAAACTAACCAAGGTCAAACAAATCCTACACTCTAATTTCCACATTCTCCAATCTGACCCAGACGCAAGATCAATATTCCCCACCAAACCTAGATTAGTTTTTCAACATCCACCTAATCTTAGATACATCTTGATCCGTACGAATCGAATCATTCCTCGGCATCACCCCAAACCGGCGTCCATACCTGCTAGAGAGAAATGTAAGGTCTTCTTTCTTCACTTCATCGCTTCTCCCACAATCATTATCAATAGTGCTAATGGCCGGTACGCCCTCAATCCCAAGGATACATGCTACACTTCTAATGTTATATACATCCTAACCTGCAAGTTCTGTGATGCCTTTTATGTGGGGGAAACAAGTTGTGCTTTTAATATTCGTATTAATAACCATCGTCACTTCTGTACTATCGACAAACCGGGTGACTCAGTTTCCTTGCACACCGAGTCCCACAATACTAATTTTGATCCATCTTTCCTGGTTGCCATAATCCACATTTTACCCCCTACGACCAGCACCTCAACACGCCCTCTGTGGGAGAATGCCTTTATTCATGGTTTAAGCGCGAAGACGTATCCTGTCTAACCGTCAATAACTCTAAACTTCCCGTTTGTTCTGCATTTTCAACACACTTCCATCCACGATCCCATGTACTTACACGCTATACAGTCATTATTGTTCCAAGCTCCGGAAATCTACGCTCTACAGCAGTTAGTTTTTCTCCAAGTTTGATTCATCGTCCGCTACGTGTCACCACTCTCTCTTCAGTGTTGTACCTTGTGAATACGTGCACTTCACTCATCTTTCTCTACACATGAATACGTGCAACTTTGTTCACGAAATATTGTAGTGACTTTTATATATGTGAATATGTGTGTGATCTAATACGGAACATATAAACTGTAAGTATTTTCCTTCATTTTTCTCTTAAATTCACCTTCACGGCTTTCTGTTGTGCTAGTTATATATATATATAGGGTAGAGTCGTATAGTACCGGACGGCGCCTAGTATCGGACAGAACGTATACAGGGAAAACAGTAATAGATGGGGGAAGTTGATTGGCAAGAGGTGAAAGCATGGAACAAATGCGGATTGTGATCGTAATTTGCTTCAGTAGCGTTGAGCTGTGTAGAAGCTGTGAGGAAGTTTATGTTTTTGTTCCTGAATGTTATAGGACCAAGTAATATTCCAGTGCACCCTATCTTTGAATGGTAAGTTGCAGACCCTTCAGTTGTGATACGTTTCATATGCGAATGTGTTGCAAATAGTTTGCCAAGTGTTGTAAGGTATTTTAATAACATGTTGTGATATAGCGGATATTCTCGTGCAACGTATGCGTCGGGTAATATCGGACGGTAATGTTTCGAGTTGTATCGGACAAAGTAAAGGGTACTAGTTCAGTGTACTGAATGGAATGTTCTTGTCTTTTTAAAGGTGAGACAATGTCGAAGGTAAGAAAAGAAGAAGAGGTGCGAGGAAAATGGGACAAATACTGCATGAAATTAGCTGTGTGGAGTGTGTTTTAAATTGTTGAATGGCTGTTAGACAAGCTGCTGTGGAATATGGTGTACCAAAAAGTACTCTTGGAGACAGGGTGAAGCTGCTGTAGATGGTACATGAAGTGAAAATGTGTCCAGATATTGGGTGGTTTAAATCAACATTTTCGGAACTATTCGAGACGGAACTTGTCAAACACATCATCGATCTCGAGAACCTTTTAATGCCTCTAAGTTGACTCGAATTTATGACATTAGCATTCAATCTTGCAGAACCAATGGAACTGGAACACCGCTTCAGCGGGGATAAAAAATGTGCTGGCAAGGATTTTTATCATCAATTTATGGAACGTCATCCGGAACTGACATTGCGGAAAACAGAATCTACCAGTCATCAACGAGCACTTGGGTTTAATCGTGAACAGCTGGAGTGATTTTATGCAAAACTTCGAGAATTGCAATGCAGATATTCATTTTCGCCTTCCAAAATTTTCAATGCAGACGAAACTGCAATTTTCGCAGCCGAATGAACATAGAGCAATATCAGTAAAGGGCAAAAGACAAATATAAAGATTAACTCTCGCGGAGAAGGGTCGCAATCACAGTGTCTTGCTGTGCATCAATGCTTCTGGTGATCAGTTTCTGTCCCCTCTTATTATATTTCCAAGGCAAAAAATAAACGAATGTCTTAAAATTGGAACTATGTTTGCTGCTCAGCTCAACGGATGGATAAACGCTAGCATATTTCTCAAATGGTTGGAAGAGTTTGTCAATCATGTCCGTCCGACAGAACAAGAATCCGTATTGCTCATAGTGGATGGTCATGGTATCCACAAGGACCTTGAAGTAATTTTGTTTGCTTGTGCGCACCATGTCCATATGCTAAGTTTGCCACCGCATTCCACGCACAAATTCCAACCGTTGGATAAGTTATCATGAAACCATTTAAAAATCCTTATCGGGATTCTTGCTCTTCACAGATGCGATTGAATCCTTTCTGTAGAAAAACTGAATATGATATCACCGCGCTGATTGGTAGTGCCTTTACCAAAACTCTGCAGAATGGAAGTAGCCAAGAAAGCGTTTGAATGCACAGGTATTTATCCGTTGAACCCAAATGTATTCAGTGATATAGACTATCTACCAGTCACAAGTGTTCAAGATCTTTCGGAAGAAGAAGCTTGCCAAAGAGAAGATAGCTGTACGTCACAAAGTACGCCAAACGTTCCTCCAATAGCAACACCAAGTACTTCCGGATTCCACAACGAAAGGTCTCTGAAGACAGAAAATGGCAAATATCAACGCCTACACAAATGCTTCAATTATCTTCATTTATAATAACAGATGATGTGTCAGTTTCGAAAGGAACATCTTCGAGTGAACAAGAATCTTCCATCACTCAAATGCCATCAGTTCAACAACACACTTTGACAACAAAAGAAACTGTAATTTCACCACAAAGAACAACTTCACCATCATTTTCTTTCATCATCAGGTACTTTCCAAAATATCTCCGTTACCTGAAATTTCCAAGCGACGTTTACAGGAAGAAGAAAAAGAGGTGCTGAGAGTGAAGTGTTAACATCAAGTTTGTACAAAAAAGAAGTGGAAGATAGGTCTAAATATGGTACGAAACGGCATCTGATACGCAAGGCAGTATTAGATTAAACTCGTCCGAAGCAAGTGCGGAAAGGGCAGCAAGAAAAAAGGGACACAAGATGTAGGTGAAGAAAAGGGTTTAACATATTGCATCATCTGCGGGGAATGTTTCGAAGAAGATTGGATACAATGCAATTTCTGCGAAGGTTGGGCACATGAAAAATGTGCAAATCTTGAACGTTATCCTTCGTTCTACAAATGTGACACATATGAATCATCCGTGCCAGCATCAGAGTAGCCTAGTAAATAGGGACATTGTGTGATTTTTCCATTGGACTTCGAAATATTACTTCCTTTATGGATGAGACTTTTTCATTTTAAATATCTTACTTCCTTTTCGTAGTACAAATCTAAATGTACTTGTTATAAATATATATTTACCAGTTTCTACAAACATGTGTATTATTCACACCTTTATGCCTCACTTCAATGCCTTTTTTTGTGTTATGTTAATTGTCCGATACTGCCCGGCAATTTTCATATATGTCAGAAAGTGTAGGTTTTATTATTTTTGTTCATTTACCTACATTTTTTTTTCAATCTAATTTCTCATAACAGCATGTTGTGGAGAACTTCGACCTAACATTTGATGTCAAGATTGTTCAGTTACCTGGTTTTACGTGGGAGATATGGTCATATGACCTTAAGTGGCCGGTACTATACGACCCTATATATATATATATATATACATACACACATCATAATTTTTGTCTTTCGTTTTTAGAAGGTTTCACACAGGAACAGTGAAAATAATTTAGGACAGTGAATTTTGTGTGCACTTAAACCATATTAGAAGAATTAAATTCCGATTATTGACATGTGGTCATTTCTCGGAAATTACAACATTTGTGGAACAAGAAATCTAATACGCCTTGAGTTATAGCCTCAGGGAGCAAGATATTTAGATATTGGATAGGAAAAATAAGTGTAGTGAGGAGTCAGCTTTCAGTTGATTGGACTGCTAGTGCCGGAAACATAAGCATGTTTGACATAGACAAAATTATAGTAGAAGAGGAGAAGAAGGAGTGTTTCTGGAAGTTTGTTGAAGTTTTATATTATTTATTTATTTTTTAACATTTTTCAGATGCAGCCCCATTCAGGCCATTTTACGCAGGATATATTAACAAGGGAGAGGATTTTGGAAGGAATCGGCCCTGGCCTTTCAAGGTACCATCGAAGCATTTCCTTGGTGTGACTGAGAAAAATCAAGGAAAACCTGAGTCAGAATGGTTGGTCGGTGCCTGGAATCCAACCATGACCTTTTCGATAACAAGGCAGTCTCACTACCGACTGCTCTACCTCATCGAAATATACACTAGCAGAGAGATAGAACCGAAGATATGGAATAAGTTCAGTGAAGTCATACGTCCTGCATAACATTTCTGTCGTGCTATTCATCTTGCCTCTGTCCATCCTGGTAGTAGAATGAATTAGGAACACGTGTAATTATAAATCTGGCGGCTATAAATTTGTCAGATTTCTTCTGATAAATCTGTTTTAATTAGAAGTATTTTTTTTTAATTAAAGAAATAAGCAAAAATACACATTACGACGCACATTGATGCAGACACCTAAAGTGTTATAACACTGGAAAAAAAAAAAGTGGATTAGACTAGTGAAAAACACAATGTTGAAATTTTGTGTGTTTATTACCAGGTACTAGAAGAGTATTTTGTGGAAGTTTCAGATTTTTTGATTCAGTCCTTTTTGAGATATACCTGTATATTCAAATTACTATATTTGAAGGCCCGTAAAACCTAAAGGAGGCATTTAAAAGGTATCAAAATTTTTTAGTCTTGTCCTCTATTATATCTTTAAGGGAAAAAAACATTAAAATTGTTTTTTAATCCCTTCTTTGAAAAAAAATCCCTAAAGTCTTCAATATATTCCAATCGAAACACGTTTTTCTACTTAAGTTTTAGGTTATTTCCTTATATAAACAATATGGCTGCTAGAATCCATAGTGGCAGTGGTAAATTTAAAAAAAAAATCATTTTTTACTTCTAGATACATACATAAACAGAAAATGCATGTGTAAAAATAAAATTAAATATGTCAGCAACAAATTTTTTTTATTGGTTGATTTCGTATGGATTGACCCATAATAAGCACAGACCACTTTGATATTTCGAGCCCACTGTAGGCTTATAATCATGTATAGAGGAGAGAACGACGTGCACATGCAGAATAAACACAACGTTGAAGGCACAGTGGCGACACGCAGCGGACGACGCATCAAGCTTGGAGAACAATTGACTGCTGTATAGCGTGTAGATTTCAGGAGCTTGGAACAATTAACAAGTGTATTGCGTGTAAGTTCGGGAGGGGATAGTGGAAAGAAATTTGTTGAAAATGCAAAGCAAACTGGAGGTTTAGAGTTTTTGAAGTTTAAGGCCAAGTTTAATTTTGGCACTCAAACCACGAATAAAGGCACCCTCCCACAAACGGCGTGTTGAGGTACTGGTCGTAGGGGGCAAAACGTGTATTATGGCAACCAGAAAAGATAGATCAAAATTGGTATTGTGAGACTCGGTGTGCAAGGAAACTGGGGTATTCGGTCTGTTGATAGTACAGAAGTGACGATGGTTATTAATACGAATGTTGAGAGCACAACTTGTTTCCCCCACATAAAAGCCATCACAGAACATGCAGGTTAGGATATACTTAACACTAGGGGTATGAAATGTACCTTTGGGATTTAGGTTGTACGGGCTACTAGCGTTATTCTTTGTGACAGGGAGAGAAGTGATGAAAATAAAGCAGGTCCTACTTGCAGAGTCTCTTGCTTATATGGGCGCCGGTTTGCAGTGGTGGCGTGGAAGGAATCGTACGGACCAAGAATTTTAAGATTAAGGGGATGCTGAAACTAATCTAGGTTTAGTAGGGAATACTGATCTTGTGTCTAGGTCAGATTGTAGCATGTGGAAATAAGAGTGTAGGATTTGTTTGACCTTGGTTAGTTTAGGATGGAACTGGGTGATTAGAGCCGGTGGGTTGGGCGACGGTGTGTTGGGCGACGGTGTGTTGGATTTTTGAGTGGGTTGAGTGTGTGAGGATGCACGGCGGATCTGTTTGGTTACAAGGTTAGAAGGGTAGCCTCCTGGAGGCGTTGGTTTTAAGTTTCAGTAGCAGAGGTAGTGGAATTCAGGCGTTGTCCTCTGAGGGCAAGGGAAAAAGGAATTACTTTCTTTGTGTGGTAAGGATGGGAACTTGAGTAGTGTAAATATTGCATATGGTCCGGCACCTCTAAGGCCAGAACCTCTGAACCAAATTCAGCCCAGCCTTCACACATTCCTTCTTCCCTCCAGTAAAGACATCCCCCTCTCCCTCCAAACCACCCTGCTGAACTGTACATTTCCTTCCTCTCCAAACAAATTGCTAACCCTGACTTCACTGACATGTTCCAATCACTGAAAACGACGAGCTATCTCCAACCTTCGTTCTGATCCGACCATTATTATCCACCACGGTAGTCATGAATTACTACCAATTCTAAGCCTTCAAACAACTTTCGATTTTACCTTTTACCGCCCCCTTGAAGATGATCCCACCCAATCCTCCCTTAATAAGATCCGCACCTACCTCCAAGCGCATGGAGACTTCGAGGGACTGTCGCGTTCCAGTGTCTCTACACTCTATCCTGACAATCCCAGAACTCGTAAATTTTACCTACTTCCCAAAATCCATAAACCTGGTAATCGCGGCAGACTTATCGTTTCCACCATCGGCTCTCCCACTATAAAAAACTGCCTTCCTTGACCACCATCTCCAACCCTTCCTACATCAATGATACCAACCACTTCCTCTCCGCAATACATTCTATCTCTGATCCTCTCCCACCTGAAACAATCTTAGTTACAGTTGACGTGACGTCACTGTATTCATTGTATAACAACAGTCGCCTCACTCATGGTCTCGATGCCCTTGAACACTTTCTCGACACACGCCCGTCCTCGTTAACCCAGCACACTATTTCTGCTTCAGCTAGCCAAGTTTGTCCTCAACATGAACAACTTCACCTTTGAGAACCATAATTTTCTGCAAATCGAAGGCACAACCATGGGCACTCGCATGGCCCCTTCTTACATCAACCTTTTCATGGGACGCCCAATATATCAACTCCACACCTCTCAAACGTTTCAACTGGCTTGGCTATATCGACGATAATTTCTTTATCTGGACCCACGGACAAGTCATTGGAAACATTTCTGCAAACCTCAACTGCATCTTTCTCGTCAAATTCATTGATCCTTCTCCAAGGAACACAACTTTCCTTCATGTGGATGTCTGCGTCAAGAACTATCGACTTGAGACTGGTGTTCACATCAAACCTACCAAAAGTATACAATATCTCCATTTCAATAGCTTCCGTCCATACCATACCAAACGCTCTTGTTTTCCGGGGCTCCCGCATCTGCTTCTCTGATGACCTACTTCGAAATTATTTCAGAACTCCAGCCCTCATCGACAGTAGGTAGCCCAATCACATCAACCGTAAACAACTGGACAGAGCCGGAAATCACTCTAACTTCAAACGGCCTCTACGCTCCCAATTTTCTCACCCAGTACCACCCCATACTCACTTCGTCAGCTGAAACTGAAAGAGTTTCCCGTCGTGCCCCCAAAAGAGTCTACCGCAGACCTCCGAATCTTAAGTCAGCACGATTGTCATTAGAACTGGACCTATCCCGTCTCCTCTCCCCTAACCTGTCAAGTGCAATAGACCCCGCTGCAGAACCTGCCCTATTTTCGATCCCATTCTGACCTTCCAATATCCTGTCACTCACAAGACGTACTCTTTCCGACACTCCGGCAGTTGCATATCTTCCAACCTCATTTATCTCCTACTCTTTAACCTATGTTCTGCCTTCTGCGTTAGAGATACCCAAACAATCCGCATTAACTACTACAAATCACAACTTCCGCACTTTCCCATACCTGAACACACTTCTCATCACGACTGCACCTTTGACGAAACCTTTCGAGTCAGCATCCTGAAAATTCTAAACCCTGACCCACCAGCCACAATTAGAAAGAGATGGAAGCAGATGTACATCTCTGTCCTTTCCTCCATCTC
The DNA here is from genome assembly GCA_022664845.1 of Lepisma saccharinum. Classification (NCBI taxonomy): domain Eukaryota; kingdom Metazoa; phylum Arthropoda; class Insecta; order Zygentoma; family Lepismatidae; genus Lepisma; species Lepisma saccharinum. The sequence goes on from JAGDQP010025681.1 coordinate 9,366, forward strand.
CGGCCTCAACTGCGTGTAACTCCCGGCATTGGAGTTTCTTCTTTGTTCCGTCTCTAGTTACACTTTTATTATATTTTTCTATATTGTTTCTGTATTATCCCCTTTATTATTTTATTAGTATTGTTGTTATTCTCCCCTTCTTTATTATTTTATTAGTATTATTATTATTCTCCCCTTCTTTATTATTAATATTCCCTTCCTTCTGATTTTTTACCTTCTTATTCCTATACCTACTCTTAGCGACCTCCTCATTTTCTTCTCCATTTGGTGTTTTTTCCCACCCCTCTAGTCATTTACTCGCCTCCATATCCTGGCCATCAGTTGGCAACATGGCCCCCCCTTAGCACAAGTCACGTACCAGTCAGCTCTCTCCATTTTTCTCCTAGCTTGTAAAAACGCTTTTCCGGAAAGTTGCCGCTTTTTGTTGTGTTTGTGAAGTTCGTGTATGCTTGTCTTGGTATTCTATAATGTAAGAACCTTTTTTCTACCCTTTTTACCGTCTTAGACGTTCAATATCAAATACCCTCGGAACAAAAGGAGACATCTTGGCTGTTGGGAAGCTCTTTTACAGCTTCCTTGAGTGCTTTATCGTCGGGAATTTGTCGCCCACACAAACAGTTTTTTCAGGTTCCGAAAAAGAGAGCAATCGCTGGGAGTCAGGTCTGGTTTGTAGGACGGATGGTTAATCTCTATGAAGCCACATTCCTTGATAGCAGCCTGTGATTTGCACGAGTTCAGCCCTCGCGCATTGTCATCGAACAACGACACAAGAGCTGACAATTTCCATGGTGTTTCTATTTGACAGTATCGCGTAAAAGACATGTTTATAGAAGCATAGGTGTTTCCAGTAATGTGAATAGGAATAAAAGTAAGAAATAGGAAATTAAGGCACACGTCAGTAAAATGAAAATTGAATTTTATTTATGGTCTTTAGGCATCTAAGGTTCAGGCCGAGGAAAATAAGAGGCCATTAACATCCTGCAACGCAGATTCAGATGACCGAGGAAAATACCCGAGAAATTTATACACTTCAAAACCTCCTGTAAAAGTGAATTCTATCAGTGTAAAGTCGTTCCGAAGAGAAGAACCTGACTTCGTATAAGGCTTGATGAGTCCACTGAAACCAGGAAGAATCATGCAGGAAGCCAGTATCAAGGATACCGCCAAATGGAAAGACAAAGTGAATTATGAGAACGCTACAAAATATTTGGAAGAACTTACATATTACTTAAAAATTCTGTATTTTAAAGAAGAAGATCGAGTGTATATCATCAGCAGAGCGAAAGCAGCGCAGAAAGCTGGCTCTGTTTAATCATGGACAACTTGCACAACTACCAAGACTTTTGCGTAAGGTTTCTGAGAAAATATAGAGTTTGATTGATTGAGAGTAGGAGCGAGCCTTAAAACATCATCGGATTAAATGGTTCAATGTAACCAGTATGGAACTGCTAGTGAAGTCAAAACTAGGTATTTTAGTAGTATAGTAGTATTTACTAAGTTTACTTTCTAACTACGAAGTGACCCGAAACCATATTCACAGAAATATTTCAAAATGCTTTATTCCTTAAAAATTTAGTATTTCTCATGCAAAGAATCTTTTCAATTGCTTCTTTTTAAAATCTACGTACATAACAGGTATCCAGTAACTTCTCAAAGGTAACATGCAGAAACTCAGTTCGTATAAATAGCAAAATCAGTCATTATGTTCCACTATTCAATGATCACCATTGTTTCATCCCGCAAAATCCATAAACCAACATGTCAGTTACAAGTTATAATAAAGTTCATATTACCTTATGCACCGTTGATATATTCTTTTAACTATTACGAGTATTTACGTGTTTTGGTCCTATATCTTCAATATTGCTGCAAATTATTGAATTTCCATAAATCCAAAGCTTTAATACATTTCACTTATAAACCTCTAAGTTATCGTGATTTATCTAGTAGCAATCAGTAGCTAATAATCATCGACATTTATAAAACCGGCACATTCAGTTAATTTCAAATCTCAAAAAATCTATTATGTAACTGTCTTTAACAACAATGCTCAGATTTAATTTAATAAACTAAATCTTTTAATAAAATATAAAATTCTAGTAATTGTTGTCCAATTACTTATTCTTCTGTCTAACAATTCACTTCCTTCTTGTTTGAATGCAAAATGTCCTTTGGCTGAAATCATTACTAAAAACCATATTTTATCTCTTGAACGACTCGATCAGCATCTTCCTGTATCTCGTCCAACGATCCTTGAATAACCAAACATTTTTCATATCCATGTAATACTAATAACTCATCCAAATCCTTCTTAGTCTTCATCTGTGACTCTGGTTTTGCTATCTGCGATTCTTGTGTGTTCTTATCACTTGTGGTTTCTTTCATTTTTGACGTCTATTCTGGCATAAACCATTATCATCTAATCTGCTGTTACCATCTGTCTTTTCCTGTGAAGGACCTTCAATCATTGTCTCTCTATTGTTATCCGCTCTATTGAATCTTTTCCTCCAGAAATGTTACTTATCGTATCTGTACTTTGAATATTTCAAATCAACATTAGCTTCTCTTTAACCCAATTAGATAATTCTATCTGCTGGTTCGTTAACTGCTTAACCGCATGTTGCTAATTCTCAATCAAAAAATTCAACTTTCATAAATCCAACTTTCTCTATATGTAATTATATTATTCCGTGTACTGTCTTGTCTGTGTCTGGGGAATACGGGTATTTTGGTATATGGATATCCAGATTACTCCTGATTTTGTACAAATCCTCTTCGATAGTATTCTGTATTTGCACTTTTCTGACTTGCTTGTGATTCTCTAGGCTGAAATTCCATAAGGAACTGGTACTATCCCGCACAGGTAGTTCGCCAAGGAACTGGTGTGCATTCTCACACATAAGTCCTAATTCGACCTGTACGTAGTTCGCCAAGGAACTGGTACAAATACCCTTCACGCAATTCGCTAAGGAATTGGTGTCATCCGCACACGTAGTTCGCTAAGGAACTGGTGTGTACTCTCACCTTAAATATTCTCCGTACGTAGTTCGCTAAGGAACTAGTACAACTTCCCGACACGCAGCTCGCTAAGGAACTGGTGTCATCCTACTTTCCAGGATCTCTAACTGATCACTATTAAATAAGATGTCTTTAATCATTTGTAATCAGATAACTGTAAATTGTGTTCTTCGGGACGGTAATTTTGTTAACTTTGTTCTTGTATGTAAATAAAGGGTTGAGGGCTATAAACCAATCCCGTACATCTTTGCTTCTACCAAATCAAAACTGAAAGGAACATTACGATATTATATAAATGAACTAGCATTATAAACATATGTATATATTTTCTTTACATATTATGGTATTTGTCAATATCATCAATGGTTTTTCTTTAAATCCAATATCTTGTCATAAGCTTTTATCCATGGATTATATCAGTAAAACATTTATTTTTCTTTCGTTTATACTGTTGTCCCTTTCCGAATAGGTTTCTGTTTCTCCGTAACCTATATTTGTTCATAATATGATCAATAATAGCTTTACATCCAATCATGATTTAATTTCTCCGCTCTGTTCTAGCTAGGATACGCTTCTCCCACAAGCTGTATGCCTTTTCTTTGTAGATTTCCTTTTCCACGTCGTTCTAGACAGCATATCCATCTCTCGTATCTCTGCTTCAGATAGTTGCCTCTTTTCTGTGGACACAAAAATAGACTCGTATCTTAGTTGCTTTCCTTTCATAACTTGTTTTTCTCATAACATATTTCATAATTATTAAATAGGTAGTCAGGTATCATGTTAAGTATTTCTTGTTATATTCTGTATTTGACAATGTATTCTTTTTACGTGTTGATAATCCTTCTACGTCAAGATTAAGTGGATTGATAGTCCTTGGGTTAGGTACTTTATTCTTTTCGATTTTCTACTCTTAGGATATTGTCGTGTCTTCCGTTGGCTGCCCAAACTACGTTTAGGCCTCTTGATAACTAACTCAACTTTCTTCCTTCTATTTCTTTTAACTTTGTTTCTTCTGCTTTTCTTTTTCCCATTAATAGTTCATCTTCCCGTCAACTCTCATACTTTCCTTTTCGTTTGAACCTATCACCGTCGCACTATCACTATCTTCACGTATCGAGTCACTGTCATATCATTAAGTTCTTCAACAATACTTGCCGTGTTTTAATTAGATTTCATATCTTTCAATCTGCTTTTAAAAACTGACAGCTCTTCTTTATTCCTTATTTCAAACTGTTTCTGCTTTTCCTTACTTCGCTCTTTAAGCTTAACTTCTCTTTTTGATCCTTGATACACTGAGATTTTACTTTCTTTTAACTTCACAGCATCAGTTAAAGATTTATCATCGCACTTCATTCTTTTCACTAATATCACATCTCTGTTAGAATATTTATCAGACGTTACTTCATCTCCGTCCTCGGCATTCTCTCTCATTCTTTTTCTTTGTACCACATCCCTTTTGTTATCTGACACTGGAACTTCCCGTTGTTGCTGCGCGGCCTTAATTATACACTCTTCTCTGTTTGCGTCACTGACCAGTTTATATGACCTTATTTCCTGTAAAATCTTATCCATCTCCTGCCTTTTTTCTTCCCTTCTCTTTTGTTTCAACTCATTTGCTTTCCCCCTTTCTTCATCTGTTTCCATTTGTAGTTCATGTTTAAACTGGTTTATGTCTTCATGAATCTCTTCCCGTAATTCGTTTATTATTTCTTTCTTTTGTTCCATTAAAGCTTCCATAATCTGTTTTGGTACCATTTCACAAATTTCCGTTTTCATACTACACATCATATTTGTAAGTTTTGTCATAACGTCCTGGGATTCATTACCATTATCTGCCTGCTGTCTTCTGGAAACACTCTGGATTATGTGTGAATTTTCCGTAGGATCTGATGTCTTATTCATTTCGTCATTTGCCATCTTATCTAGTTCTCAAGCCCCACAGTCCGGATCGACACTTGCAACAGCTAAGCTCAATCGGTAGAGTTACATATCACGTTTCAAGCTTTGGATAAGCTTCTGTATGAGCTGCTTCGATATTCTAGTGACGCCATCAGTGGATAATCTTCTTACGAACGCTGTAATATGAGGTGCCCCCAGCGAAAGATAACAGCGGGGCGACTCACTGGGTAGGTATGTCTCCGAGTGTTCCACTCAGAGAGAGAGAGAGAGAGAGAGAGTGTAATAAAACCAGATATTAACTCTTGCGAGTAATTTATATCTATATTGTCTCCCTAACATGAGCTTTTACGTCTACAATATATACCTTAGTCATCTGTTAATTGTCGCAAACATTATAACAGAAAATATCAGTATTCTCGACTTTAGTTTAACTTGCAAATAACAAAATAATATTAACATTCCTTGAAAGGTACTGTTTGAAAAGCATACATGCCATCTACCGAACATCTCAGGAGTTACAAATATAAACAAACCTAACTCAGTTTGAACCTACACTAACTCAATCGAACGTACACGGTTCGGTTGGTTCTATTACAGAGTTCCTAGAAGACGGCATACGGACAAGTAGTGGTACGCAACCCAAAGATAATAACTTTCAACAACAGAATAGACTCTACCAGAAAAAGTGGGAAAATGATAAGAATAATGATAGGAGATTTACAAGGTACAATAACAGTAAATATCCTAAGCCAAACGAGAAAACACAGAACCACGAGCGTGTGAATGTCTGCCAAGGAATTGAGTAGGCGAAGCAAGCTGGGGCTAAATTATCTGGCAGACTGCACGAAAAATTGGAGACAAGTTAGCATCACTAGCAACAAAGATGAATTCAGTAAACTAATACCAATTAATGACACTCTCGAAAGAAGCGATGTAGTTATGACGACACCCAAGCAACCACTTCGATGGACCATTATAAACACACCATCGGTTCAGTATTTGTGTGTGTTAGGGTTTTTAGATAAAGCAAGAAGTTAGCATTAATTCAAGTTGAAATTGGGATATACCAGTTCGAGCCTTGTGTGATACTGGAGCAGAAGTCTTCCCCTGAAAAGATCGTAACGAAGTACCTATCAGCAGAACTTGACGTAATTGAAGCGGAACCATATAAACTGAAATCTATGGATGAAACAGATGCAAAAATTTGTAGGGAAGATAAATGCAAACGTCCAAATAATCGCGACATGTTTTTTCATTAATGAAAGCCCTTTTGACATCATATTAGGTCACAACTTCCTGGCGAAATTTGACTATACCCACGTAAATTATAAAACCCCGAAATTGGTAGTTAAAGACTACTAAAGACTACAAGGAGATACTATGCAGGTTAATTACTAAAGTCTCTGTACCTTCAGCAGATTCAAGAACCAGGTGACGATAAATTGTCAGGAAGGAAAGTAATCCTGTAAGTAAAAGTGATCTATTACGTCAGCAGAAGAGAAGAAAGAATCCACTAAACCAACTACTCTCAAAACCAATCCATAATTACCGAAGGACCTTGCTGAGGACCTAACGACATTTCTGTATAACTTCAGCGACCAGAAGGAATTGAAATTTAAATGAGACATTGAAGAACTACAGCAACCCACTACAAACAAGAAAGAAAAAGCCCTGTGTTAAAAATCGATCTATTGTGTGTAATGAATTTCGAGGAAAATTGTAACGACATATTATGCGATAAAAGCTAGCGCAATGAAACTCAAAAAGAAAAGTGCTGTTCCTCTTAATACCACTCGTGAGTGAAGCACCTAGTGAAACTCTGAAGATTCCCTAGAGTTCCGTTCAAAATCCCAGTAGTGTTCCTTAGTGAATGTTTTTATTACTGAAGGGGTAATAACTCCCTAATAAAAATATTAAGTCTACCATTTAGGTGATGAAGTCATCATAAATGTAGTGCAAAAAAGAACAACGAAGACATCAAAGAAACTGATGTATTGAATTATATATATCGATTATAGTTGAATTTACCGTGTTCAAATTTATATTTTTTTAACGACTTGTAGTCTCCTAATATTTATACAGGGTGGACGATTTAACTTGACATTCAAAGAAATGTTAGAAACAAAAGTTAATTGACTTGAAGGGGACATATGACAATGTATAAAACGTAGTCATAGGGTAAACATTGTTGCCACCCCAACACAAACTTATAGTTTTTCAAATGGAACATATACTATTTTATGCCATTGAAAGATTTGGTATAAAGATTGAATGAAAATAAACCTACGTTGGTTTGTTAACGTTGGCAACTAAGGGAGCTATGAAAATCTAAAGTTGAGAAATTAAGGTGTCCGTACAGAAAAATGAAGAAATGTACAGCCACAACAATACTGCAGAATGGAAGGATGTAGTGTAGGGAGTAAACCGTAGAATTCACAGCATCCAGTGAGTAACGGGATTGACACAGGAGCCATCCAAAAAAGGGCACATGTTTGAGTAGCCGTAGAAAGAAAAAGTCCCAAACGACGTAATGTGGAAAACGTCAGGTAACGTCACCCTGTAGCTCAGCAATCCCGATGGCGTTTGTGTGGAATCGATATCTCTAATCCTTCCCGAGAGATATAAAAATATCAGTCTTGGGGTGGCAACACAATAAAATCCTTCATACCTTCGAAATCATTGAAACGATAAATGAGAATTCTTGCTGTTTGTTGGATGTGTCGTCTTCATGCATCGTGGAGCAAATGTCGCACAAATGATGCATTGTACAAAGAAATGTTACTAACAAAAGTTAACTGACTTGAAGGGGGGAAAGCAAATGGCATGAAGTATGTTTTATGTAGAGGACGTTTTCAAGGTCATCTGAAGGTCAATGGATTTTTTAAAATTGAAAGCCATATTGTTTATTGCATAATATGAATCGCAGTACAGAAATAAACAACTGTGATTAAAACCATTTTTGCATTGTAGAGCATAGTTTCAGAAATATTTGAAAAGTAAACATTTTAACCAAAAAGTTATACCAGAGTGGAAAAGTGAACTTGCCAATCCGAAATACTGCGCAAACGAAGCATTCTACTACAAAAGAAATGTTACAAATAGACAATACCGCAACAAAGGGGGACAGTAAATTCCATCATATAATTTTATTTGGAAGTCGTTTGTAAACCCAATTGAATGTCCGAGAAAACATTGATTTGTCCGTCTGAGGGTGGCTTATGTGCTTGTCGAATGTTGATGACATGTCCCCTGTAAGTGAGTGGTAACGCTCGCTTCCTTCTAACCAGAGGGTCCCGGGTTTGATTCCATGGGAGACACGTGTGGTTCTTCTTAACTTGTTTAGGACGTTAATAATAATTCACTCTCTCATTCGAATGTTGATGTACCCTGATAGTGATAGAACCTAGGATCCTTGGATTACTGTGTTAGGACTATATCCAATATTCTAACGCACCACGTAGTGAAACAGTTGACAAATGAAAATCCATATTACACAAGCAATACATATAGAACTACACTATGCTACTGCCCATTTTAACGAATATGAATGTTGCACATACAAGTGACCCGACCCATCGAACGACAGCACTACTTGAAGAGGGAGTGCACAATGAAAGGTAACCGTACAGCCGAGTGATTGTTGACGTCATGGTACCAAGGTGGAATCGCAAGGAGGATAAAATAGTGTACGTGGGACGAAGATATAGGACAGCTTGATACACGTGCAATCACCCATTTGCCAGTCTGATGCAAGCCGCCTTCGAGTCTAGATATTTCGCTGGTAGTGCTAATAGTACCATCATCATTGTGATTCAATTTATGTATTCTGCATATTTCATTGTGTTGTAGTGAGTTGAAAATGGAGCCGCTGTCTGTAGAAGAAAATGTTGAAATGGTTCTCATTTATGGTGAAGTTCGGAGAAATATTCAACAGGCAATTCTACGGTTTCCTGACAAACGAACTCCATCGCAAAAGTAATTTTATCGTGTTCTCAAACAGTTTTCAGAGAATGAAAGTGTCCAACCACAAGCACGGAAGCGCAAAAGAACCGCCACAGATAAAGATAACGAAATAGTAGTGTCTCGAGAATTAGTGCCGTTGCAGGTGTTTCTAGAACCAGTGTTCTTGAAATATTGAAATGGCACAAATATCATCCATACCACTTGTCGTTACACCAAGAACTCCATGGCGATGACTTCGTGGATAGACTAATATTTTGTAGATGGGAACAAGGCAGACTTCGAAGTAATAAGTTTTTTCTATTAGTGTTATTTTCTGACGAATTTACTTTCACAAATCGTGGTGCAGTAAATCGGCATAGCATGCACTATTGGGCTTTTGAAAATTCACATGGTAGTGAATTTAGTAAATGTTGGTAATATAACATTTACTAAAGCTCACACGAGCATTATTCATCCCAAATTTGCAAATTTGTAACTCCCTTCAAGCTCACATATCAAAGTTGAATTCCAGCCGTAGTTTTCTTTACGTAAGTGTATAACGTGTGGGAAAAAAAATGATTTTCATCTGGACTTCCATGAATGATATGTGGTCTCCAATGTTCATACCAAAGCGCACATAAGCATTATTCACTTCCAATTTGCAAATCTGTAACTCTCTTCAAACTCAAAATATCAAAGTTTAAATATCTATCTTAGTTTCTCCTAAAATAAATGTATAGCGTGTGAATATATATATATATATATATATATATATATATATATA
>JAGDQP010025682.1:5369-26687 GCA_022664845.1 Lepisma saccharinum
TTATTATTATTATTATTATTATTATTATTATTATTATTATTATTATTGTTATTATTATTATTATTATTATTATTATATTTCATTTTTTTTAGAGCGTTTTGATACGTATAGAGTAAGACCGCACGTTCGAGTTCTGAATTTATCCTGACTACGAGCTTTCCAGGATGTATCTATTTCAGAACTCCAATACCAGGACGATTCCTTGACAAGGACCTTGAATACTACCGTCCACATTCCTTTCCTTCAAGATATGTTCACAATGGGAGGTCATCTGAGCAACTGATTTATTTTATATTACTAACAGATTTATATTTATTATCTCATGTCCTTAACGGATTAAAAGTTAGTATAATTCGTATTGTTTCTTTATCTTAACATTTGTAGTTATCTTACGATTTCTCTATTAATTATTCTTTGTTCTTTCGTTATTCTAGGTACTGGATTTAAAATTGGCCCAGTTGTTGGCCAAATTTTAGGTAACTTAGCATGTGGAGAGAAGCCAAATCATGACATAAAACCTTTCAGCATAAAACGGTTCCTCAAAGCCTAGTATTATGTTATCAAAATAAAAAAAAGATAAAGTTGTAATGTAATAACAAGTGTGTATGAAATTAAATTGTAATATAAAGGAAGTTTTATTATTGACTTTAATTTTAATTTCGTTGTCTGTCCTTTTGTTGTGAGAAAACGTAAAAATTTGGTCCTTTCTTATTTTATTTATTTAATTTGTTTTTGTATATTTGTCTATAACACAGAAGTAACCCCTACACGAAAGAAGGTAGACAGAACTTACTTCAGGTTTCGGTTAAGTAACTTTAATTTAGTCGGTCGCTTATGATCGGCTGACGCTACAACTCTAAAATATGCACTTCTGAAAAACCTGCATAATTTATGTCACTCCAATTTTCCTCTCGGTTAGTTATTATTGTCTTCACTTCTGATACCTATACAAATGGGCAAATTGTCGCTATAACCTTTATTTTGTATTATACGCTTTTGAACACGTTGTCATCAGGATCGGCTTAAGATTATACAATAAATTAAATTATGCTCGTTTCCCTTTTGTTTTAGTTTTCTTATTTACTTGTAATTATGTACGAAATTCGTCCAAGAAATACTACCCGTTTTCGTATCTAGCTCGAGCGAAAAAAAATAAACTAGTCAACGCAAGGGATGTACCGAAGTTGAGCATTTTTTTTTTTTTTTTACTTTCTTATTTGTTGACATAGATAAAGCCTTAATGAGCCGGTGAGAAAATTGGAAATTGCGCAAAAAAAAAACTTGTGCCATGTTGCCATAATTACCATCAGCATTTTGACTAATAAAAACAGTCAGCTAGAACGCAAGTTGCCACTAGGTCAAAAAATGTATTTTCGTTGGAACTAGTTCTGAAGAAAAAAAAAATACAAAGTTATGGATAACAATTGCATTTTCAGTTATTGCTGTTATATGTTTGTGTACACAGTACGGTTACAATACATAAAATTTTCAAGAAAATTGTGGTTGTCTTATTATTCGTAGAACAGCGTCCCTAACGAAAAAATTTAGCAGTAGCATCCTGAAGTATAAGAAAATGCTCCTTCTCTTCGAATGTTGTCTATATTGAGAGACACATCAAAGAACGGACTTACGAAATTTTGGCCCCGGTAATTATGGCCAGCTATAGCTGTGTACAGGTACCGGGTATAGAGTATAGGTACAGGGTACCGATCAATGTATCTTATGTACTTTTTAGGTACAGTACAAGATATTACCCAAGTTAGATCTGAGTAGAATTTGTTAGTCAAATTTCAGTGGTGTTGCTTATACGAGACATTTCTCGTATGTCGTTTCGCCTCGCATGCGTGAATGTGGCATGTTTTGTAAATATTAGGATAAATTATAGGTATATCTCACGAAGGAATGGCGTTTTTACATTTTATTCCGGTGCAAAGTTCCATTTTTTTTCTTCTGAATCCTGTTATTGGCAACGTCGCACTAGAAATTTGCGTAATTTCAACTCTTTCTGCTTCTCGTTAATAAGCGACAGAGAACAGAGATTATCAACGATTTAATCTTTAGAAAAAATTGCGCAATTTCCTTGCAGCGAACGCAAAGTCCCTTTCAGTTTCAGGCCCTTCTTTGCCGCATTCTGCATGTTGTTACTTCTCTTAGCAGCATTTAAAAGAGACAAACCTTAATAGATATTTTAATCATGTGTCAATTAAGTTCTGTTGTTTAATTTATTAGACATATCACATGGCTAGAAACTTATCACCTGCAAAAATGACGAAATGCACTATAAGGCATATTTGTAGACTCAAAATAGTTTTGTTGAGAAATTTTAGAATAGGTCTTTCTTTTTTGAAGGATCCTCATTCTGCTCTATTCTTTAGGCATTTCGTCCCGTGCATCTTTATCAAATTCTTATTTTCAAAAATTCATAATTTATGTTCATCTGCTAGGGTCGTACTCCAACTCCTACCCCCCCACTCTTATATATCTTCATCATCCACTTACATTACAATTTCACCCCAATTGCCTTCGACAACGCTTGTATTGAAAGCTGTGAGCGCTACAGACGTTACCGCCAGCTTCATATGACAGCGAACAACAGTATAGAGAGTGTTTCTTCCAGAAAATTTTATTCAGGGTTCACGAAAATTACAAATAATGCTTATTGACTAAAATGTGCTAAAATATATAATAACGATAATGTTACTTAACAATATGTCGTACGTCGTTTCTTAATCTTCACATGACATGAAGAATATTTATAGAATGTGCTATTATATACGTATTCCTGTATACATGTGAATAATGCAAGTGTTGATACTAATTCTTTCGGAGAGGCGGTTGAAAACCGCTGGGCGGCAAACCTCCCCCGAAAGCATGCTTGAAAGAAACATTGTTTATAGACACATAATAACGAGGAGAATTTTCTTTATTATATATATTTCGGCACTTATTCGAATTCATAACGATTCATGAGGCTATCAATTCCGTCCGGAAGGTGCGTTGTGTACTATTGCTTTTTTTTCCGAACGCAATCTTTCAACAAGTGAATTTGATACATGCTAGTATGTCGGCACTACGGAAAGTGCGGAAGTACTGCAAACTTCACAACACTCAGTGTCTGTTCCGAATTTTTTGTCACATGTTTTGCATTGTCTGTTAAGAGCAGATAATATTTCTGGAACTGAGCAATGGATTGAATATAAATGAAGAATGGGAAGATGTATTGGGCAGAACAGATAGGAAAAATTATTCTTCGCTTCTCTCGAGGCTTCTGCTGCTTAATATGAACGCGCATAGTGTTGATTAAAGTTTTGCCTGAAGAAGTTGTTCATAGAACATCAAAATTGTTACGCTAACTGTGCTGTTTTTCGTAACAATGCTTAACCTCGTAAGTGTATTTTCTTCAAATTTGTGTTTCATAATAGTTGTACGTACGGTTTTTAATATTTAGTGTACGTTAGTAACACTGAAAAATGAAACAACAGTAACTTTTAAGTCCCTTGATAGCAAACGGGACCTTCTATTCCCGTTCATGGTGTTCGTTCCTCCGTTCGTGTCCAGAAATTAAATCTCAGGGATTAGACAAGGTGTAAAGAGATATCTAAGGTGTCATTTGGAAGGTCATGACTAGACTAGCTTAGAGCCGCTGGAACAGCCTTGATTGGTGCAGAAGTTCAGTATTGTAAACCCATTTAAAAAAAATAATAATCAATTATTCAAATAGCTTACATTCACTTACACTTAGCTGCGTCAAACTTTGCATAAACATTTTGCGATACAATAAACAAGTACTGTGAGTTTTCCCGTACTTCCGCACTGTAGTTGTCAGCCTATTTTATAAAATTTAACACTTGCGTGGCTAAAATGTTATCGTGGAACCAGAGTCTTTGTGATTCTTAGTAGAATCCCAGATCCAACTCGTATTTGAACAAAACACTTTTTTCATATACGTTGTGTATTTATTTAAACCCTACAGCAGTATACAATTTTCATTATTCCTTACATTTCGCCAACTCTTTTACCGATTTTAAAACAAAATTTTATATTGGTCTTTGCTATCTTCGGACGAATGTCATTAATGGTACTTGTAACACTAAGGACTTAAAAATGTTAGAACCTAGATATTATGCGTGGTAGAAATTGAAATATCAAGATTTATAACTCCATCGCTGATCGAGAGATGGCTCTGCTGAGAGAGAATAAAAAAAAAATCACATCACACCCTGGGTGCACTCTGTGTCTTGGTTTCTTAGTGCGTAAAGTTTATGAATTAGAAATTTAACAAAGTTGTTGCTCCAATTTCTCTACTGGTAACGAATAAACTCAGTAGGAACACATATCTCCACTAGCACACATCTTTAATTAAATTATGAATGTATGTAAATTATGAATATATATATATAAATTATATTTCTCAAGCTCCAGACAAGTTTCCGCATTTGTTTTTCTTTTTAACAAGATTTATTCACTATCACTATTTTGTAGTTTGAGTTCTAGTTGTAAACAGTTTGTAAACAATTTCTCGGAATATAAGAGGGAACAATTGTCAGAATCAATTTTGGATGTTAGATGGTATTAATATGGTGATGTGGATAACTACGAAAGAAAAAGAACTAACGATAGTAGGTTTCAAACTGGAGCCATCTACATAAAAAAAGAGGCTGAAACTTAAGGAATTAAGGAAGGGCCGCAGTGATTCAATTGGTAGAGCGCTCACCTCTTGTGCTTGGGGTATCGGATCGATCCGTGTTCATGCCATGTTATCTTTGTGGTGTCCGTGAGTTCTCTCAGGGCTCTCCCGTTTTCTCCCACTTTCTTCATTCCACCAATTCGTCCCATCATCATCCATCCGGCCTGAGCCAGGGTTGTCCAAAGCCTTAAAACTAAATTCAAATTAAGCTACGAATGAACCGACTTTCTAACTTATTCAGCTTTACATGGAAGAACTTTCGGGGAAACTTAAATTTTACGTTGTTTTAATTTGAACCACAGCGTAAACCCCTATATTTATTACAAAAAAAAAAAATGTTTTCTAAGACATTCTTATCTTAAACAATTCGTAATAAAAAGTAAGAATTGACTTTATTTATGCATGAATAAAAAGAAAAGCATGGGGCAAGCTCACACATTAATTAATGCATAAACATTTTTTTTATATTTTAATACGTATTGTTTCAGAAAGGTATGTATTTTTTTAAAGATTTTTATATTTTTTACCCAAATCCTAAAGTGTTCTGCAACCAGTCAAACGCCAAATCGTTGCAGGTTAGTATTTAGGCATAATATTAAAATATGCTTTTAAAATCTATAAATCTATAAATCTATAGAAATATATGAAAGTAACAATGGAATATTGTATTGTCAGCAGACTTACTTCGCTGAGCAAATTTCATAATTGTATGACGTCGGGAAATGAGTTAAATTAACGTTACAAGATCTAAGGACACCACGAACCATTGCGAATTAAAGAAAATAATGTAATGGCAATAGTAGAATTACGCAGTGCAAGAGTAAAGGACAGTGAAATGAAGCATAGTAAATATGTATCCAGGCGCAGGATCTACAAAGTCCGGTTCCTTCAATGCCTATTTCTATTATACAGTTAATATAATTTTAGTGACAATTACATGCATATTTCATAGACCTACTCACTTTGCACCCTCCCTCCACTTCCCAAATTTTGTGGACCCTCGAAAGAAATATGTCTGGTTATGTTCCAGAAAAACAGACAGTAAACGTGCACAAAGGTTCCTGCAAGTGGTGTAATTGAAGTCGGTCGTGATGGTTGTGTGGTATGAAACGTTAGACTAGGGTATCCGATATTCCGGGTGCAAATATCACATAAAGCATGGATATATGCGAGTTTTTGGTAACTCATCAGTCTACAGAGTGGAAACGAACCGAAGCCATTGGTTATTAAAATGGGTATTAAAATACAAAGTCAACGATTTGTTTTTGCAAGGTGCGTGAGAAGCAAGAATTGAAGACTTGTATTAAAAACCGAGCTAAACGCCAAAATCATAGTTTTGAGATAAACGCAACAAACTACCTACATTTTACTTACTTACTAATATGAGAACCATTCTAGTGTCAATAATTTGAAACACATGGAAAGTGAATTATAGAGAGCCCAGATTTACTCCACTGGCGTAGGCAGTAAGTCGTGTTTTATGAACAGAATTAATATTTATTGCTTTAGGCACTTAGAGCGATGTTTAACATAAGACTTCAATTTAGGTGCCGAATGAAAGAAGATGACGAACAACAAATTATTTGTTTTGTTAGATTACTCATTTAATTAGAAAGTAAATTGTTTTTATAGTTCTTTTGAAGCTTTTGGTCGTTATGTGTGGATACTATGTGGATTATGTATATTATTATCCTGAAGAACAGTTACGTGTAAATCTGTATAAGCATTTGCAATTTGATTAGAATGCCTAGTTGGTCCTTGTACACAAATACGTATCTCTGGTTCAAGTTTAGATACCACTCTAGTGCAGGGTTTTTAACACGTGTGGAGAGCATTTTATTATAACCAACATACATTCTTGCCTATACCGTAACTGACATATTAATATATATTGAAAACGTTTCATATCGTAATAATCAACT
This sequence comes from Lepisma saccharinum, assembly GCA_022664845.1. Lineage (NCBI taxonomy): Eukaryota > Metazoa > Arthropoda > Insecta > Zygentoma > Lepismatidae > Lepisma > Lepisma saccharinum. The sequence goes on from JAGDQP010025682.1 coordinate 11,979, forward strand.
GATAACACCGAACATATTTTTAAAACTAATAATAATTTGTATTTTACCTATATAATTTTGAAAAAATAAAAACTTATTACAATGCTCAGACAAAAGCTTAAAGTCCATCTCTTTATTAAATACGGTTCGTGTCAGTTACAAAATGTTTCTCTGGTACCACAGAACAAAAATTTAGATTAACGTCATGCTTACTACCTAGTCTAGCAGATGTCAATTGGAAATATTTGTGGGTGTGTTTGTTTTAGAGACGGCCATCTGAAGAAGAAGCCATGATTGATATTTGTTATAGCAGAGGGTAATAACTCGTTTCACGACGGTTCCTCGTTGCTAAGTGACACATGCAAACAACATTTCTTCGTCAGCTGGTGTACACCCACAATAGTAAAGATACCAATTAGCAAAGAAACTTCTTACTTTTTTTTTCACGTTACTTCATATTTATTATAAAACGTCTCTCAATTACAACATTGTTTTGGTGGAAAATGCACCAGTTCTACGTTCTGTTCCGGTATTCTCCGGGGGGATATTGAACAGTAACGTAAAGAAATTTTCATTCAGGATGGAGAGTGTGGTTATCATAATATATGCTCCATCTTCTTCGCAACGATTCATAATTGATGAATATAACTTTACCAGTGATGAAATGTTATATTTGATATCATACAATATTACCTAAACTGTTTTGGGAAATTTGCTTTCCAAGAATGGATGGAAAGTCATTCAGTATTTATAATCGGTTTATTTGGTCTTTCTTACCACAAATATTACTAGACTACAATATATCATTTTAAAATCAATGTCGAAAACATTAGGTTTTTACTCCTTAAATTAGTAGCTTCATATTTTGAATACTGGCATTTTCTTTTTTATTCCAGTTCCTTTCCTGTAAGAGTTTATCCCCAGAAGAAAGGGAAACCTGTAAAAAAAATCAAGTCACTCATAATATATATATTTTTAAAAAATCAGTATATTGTAACACAAAAAATTTAACAATTTCCCTTAAATAAATTCATGAAACTAGCTGCATGCAAGCTTACTCGTGAAACTCAGAAACTTTTCAATTTCCAAGAATAGTTTTAAACAATACTTGACAATTACAATACTGAACCTTATTATTACTTAATATTAGTAATATTTAGCCAAAATTGATTTTCGATTATTAGATCAACGGTAACTAAGGACGTTAAAGGACAAAAAAATTTCAAGCAATTTGTGAAAGTTCTTTGTTCAATTTCTTTCTTTAGAATCTCGTGTTTTCTAGGAAAATGGTTGAAGTTTTTTTTTTAACCGTTTAACGAATGATTAAGTTTCAGTGTTACTTGATGTATTAGCAAATTCTATCATCTAAATATTTTTGGGGTTCAACGCTGCGTTTAAAGTTTATCAATCAAAGGACAAATACGTACCGTATAAGTAGCAAGTTTATTAATTATGTGTAATTAAGATTTATAAGTATGGATATTTAATGAATTTCAGATGTTCTAATATCCAGAAATAAATTCAAAACTTTACTGTGACATCTGATTTTCTTAAACCAATAACATTTCGAAATGTTGTCAATGAAAATAAATGCACTAACATTGGTTGTGCATAGAAAATATTGTGAAAATATTCGTTGGCACTTACCCCACATGAAGTTGGCTGTTTCCATGTTCTCTCCTTTCTGCTGTTGCACGGGAACTTCTACACTTTGTGGCATTGGCAATGGAAACGCAAAGGCAATGCACACGGCTAGAGCAAAGAAAATGAATACCTAGAAGAAAACAACAAAATAGAATTGAAAGAAACAGAATCTTGATTGTGAAAGCCTGTTTCTGACATTAGGAAAATGTTTCGATATAAGTGCAAGAGAAAACAACAGTAAATTAATCCATATATATAAACGGGCATTCAGTTTTTGTTTGAAGCAACCATGGTATTCAGTAAGGCAACTTTCTAAACAGGATTTTCAGATATATTTTCATACTGGAATTGAATTAGACTCTGATTTTGAAAATAACCAATGAGGTGAAAACAAAACTCTAAATAGAACAATAAAAATCTTCACTGTATCTGTTTTAAATTCTGTACTGGCACATTGTTGCAATTTCGGCCCGATAAGATCTTCCTAGAGGTCATTTTCTGTGGGCCATACACTGTTAAAAAGGTTTATTCAAAAACGAAAAAAAATCTCGAATTTGAGAAAATTTTGGGCTCAATCTGGCTCCGACTAAATTTTGCTCAATTTTGAGAAATGAGAACATATTTCTCGGATAATGAGAAAATAGGTCTCAAACATGAGGTAAAATTACTCGAAAATGAGTTTAAATTTTGACTCAAAAATGAGAAAAGTTGGGACTATTTTCAGAAATGAGAAGAAAAATATTCAAAAGTGACGAAGCATATGCTCAAAATGTTGCGAACGTAATGACTCAAAACATAGCTCCGGAGCTACGAAATTGAGAAAATAGTTGGTCAAAATTGAGAACATTTGTTTCAAAGTTTTGAGAGGGTAATCACTCAAAATCGTTATGAGAGCTAAACAAATGAGAAAATATTTATTAGAAACTGAGAGAAACATGTTCACATTGTGAGAAGGAATTTACTCAAAATGAAATTGAGAGTGAATGAATATGAGAAAATATTTATTCAAAATTGTCCCAAGTGTAACCTGTAGTGGGACTACACCTCTAACAAGCAATAGAGAACCTTATCCGTGATCGCACCAGTGTTTCTCAGCTCCTTTCTGCAACCACAGAAAAACCCTCTACTACGTCTATCTAAAGACAAACGCAGGCGGAAAAGTAAAAATATTTATTGAGTATAGGATAAGCATAAATATCACCCTCTACATGCTGCGCCCTGCATACATAATTTACATTCCTGCTGTACATATCCATCTGAGGTACATGTCATTTTACAATACTCCATTGTGTTTGTACAATCGCTTTAATCTGCATAACGAATCATTAATAAACATATTTAAATCGTGTGCCAATAATACAACACACAAAAAAAAAAAAACAATTTAGCTCAATACAAAGCAGTTACTCACTGCAACTTTGCATCATTAAAAGTAGAGACATCTATTGACAAAGCGGGAAATGCAACAGGCGACAGTATGTTATCAAACTTATTCACCGTTATTAGGCGTTTATTACTACCACAACAGGTAAACACACTTTATAATCTTACGAAAAATAAACCTTAGGAAGCAGAAGAGTTAAACTTAAATCCCGACAGTATGTTTTATTTTTGCCGCTATCACGCCCGCGTATGAATATCATATGCAGTCGCAGCGATACAGATTGTACTGTCCGACAGAGAATTTAGTTCTTGTTGTATGTTAGAGATCATTGCACTTGTTTACGATATTCTTTTACAATGCTCACCAGATAATAAACTATGTCTTCAGATTTAATTTAATTATCTCCCAGCATTGTAATATTACCTTTCCAGAGACACACAGTTTGAATAATTGCATCAGCTCAAATTTGAAAAGTATGCCTTAGCTCGTATTTGAGAATTAAAATTCTCAAATTTTAATTTTTGAGAATATTGTTTCTCACTTTCAAGTAAAATTTACTCTATTTTTTTTTAGTAGGAAAATTTATTCATTTCTGAGAAAGTCATTTTTAACAGTGTAGTATACAGAACTCGGGACTCTTTCGTCTGAAATACACAGAATCTTGTTACTAGCTTTTGCCACGCAAATTTACCGAACAACTTATTTTTTTTTTTTTTTTTAGAAAATGAGCTGGAGGCACTGAACCACGGTACCAATCGAAAAGCTTCTGGTGACCCTGAGCTAGTATGGACAAGAGCTTTCGAACGACACCTTAAGCATTTTCTTACACCTTGTACTTCCTGAGATTTAATTTCTGGACTCGGACACCATCAACGGGAATAGAAGGTAATTTTTGTTATTGCTTTGCTATCAAGGGGCCTGAAATTGGGTTTGAATTTAATTATGTGAAGCTCGTCTGTAGTGTTTTTCTCGTATAATCCTTGCACTTCTAGTGTGCATATGTACATTTCTGATCTAATAGCTAAACAAATCTATTTTTGATGCAATAAAAGTGAACTCAGCTCTCATTCTTCTTAATAAGAATTTGAATTGATTTTAAGGCCTTTAGACATCTAAGACTTAGGCCCTTCCTTATAGGTGTAAGTATAACAGCTTTCTCAAATTTTACAAATAGTGGCTGCCCATCAATACAAATAAAGAAATGCATTAATTGGTAAGCACCAACTAATATATTGAATGCTAAAAGCAATTCCATTTTTAATAATAACATATTGTCAGTGTCTTAGTTTCCAGGAAAAATTTTAAGAAATATCTAATAAAAAGGTAATTCTGGATCTATCCTTCATTTACACAAATATCTGTTTGCTAAGAGATGAAAAACGTACTTCAAAATGTTGTTGTTGTGACTGGAACTAAACACGCATTCGACAGTCCACGATCATAGCAATGGCAATTTAATTCCATATACTTTTTTTTTCTAATATTGTATTGTGTTAAAGATTAAATACCCGTAAAGGAATCAAAACAAATTCACTTACCTTAGCAAACATGGTAACCTGAAATAGTCTCTCCTGTCTCGTTAACGGTTTGAATAAAAACTTATTACGAACTGCAACTTTATATACAGTTTTAGCCTTGTAATGATAATGGTTCATTAATTTTTCCTTTCACACATGGTGTATGAATTCTGAATTGATTTCATAGTTATCATAATTTGTCACGGTTTAATGAGTTAATAGGAACGCTAATTAATATGTTCCTATTAATCATTATGTTTTGTTCTTGATACAAGTTTATACAGTTCATTACCACTACAATTAAAAATGATAAATAATCTAACATCTTATTGGAAGTAATTACGAAATTATAAATATTAAAAAAAATAAGAAAATAGTCTGTGAATCATATTATGTACTGCAGTATTGACTTCCGAAGTCAAAGTTGTGCATAAATAATGCAGATGATAAGCCATGTGCGTAAGTAGATACTTTAGCAAATAGGAATGCTGTCTCAACAGCCCAAAACGTACACTAAAGTAGCAAATATTTAGTCTTTAGATAATACACACTTAGTCTGTCAAATTAAGATAAATATGATGAACCTCCTTTGAAACATTGTCACTTTATAAATTTATAAATGCTGAGACTGTAAAACAAAAGAGGATTCCATTTGTGTTTAAATAACACAGGGAAACAAAAGCAGTCTAATAATCGTTCTTGAAAGAGGAAGCAGTTTATTTTATTTTCGCATTTCCTCTAATTTTACCCGCATTTCCTTTACTAAATATGCCAATATCTCCGAACCTTCATACTTGTAGAAATTTTAACAACACTACCTTCCTGATATACAATAGCAATGGTATGTCATTAAATCAGTGCTTCCTTCATATAATTCAGAATCAGTTCATAACTCTATCCCCTACACTCTAAATGTTTATCGTATCTTCTGCATGCTCAAACTTTAAAGATTTAATATCTTCTCTACATTTCAATAAGTTAAGTTGTGAACTCTAATGGAGAACGTAACTCTCTCTATATTCGATTCAATATTTCATTTCCAAAGGCAACTTGATATAATAGAACTTTTCATCTATTACATTCACATTTTAAAAAGAGCTCTTTAATTCTAATGTAAATCATCAAAAATCTACGAAAATTCGGTCACATATATTCTAATATTAACAATGAATAAATATACTTCTAAGTGCAATGAAAAAAAATCACAACTACTCTTCAAGCTCATTTAAAAAAGTGAAAATACATTCTCATCACGCCAGTCTTTCGTACCCGTTCATCTTGTTACATGGTAACTTTGTTCACTTTTTCTTTTTTATAAATACTAATTATCTTCTATTCAAACTCACAGTCAGTAATACAGTTGATTTACATGTAGAACTGATCTTTACTTGTAATCTCTTCCAATAATCTACTACCCGTTTGATGTTTCAAGATCTGAACACAATATGTCATGAATTAAATTACTCACACAAAATTACGTTGTCTAAAAATCCTCTATAAAGCAATTGTAATAATTTAAATCAGTTATATATTTCTACTACAGTTTAGTTTCATTAATATCTCCATCAGAAAACTTTAATGATATTCTAAGTTATCACTAAAACAATTCAATTTGTTTCAGAGCTCACTTGACAGCGGTTTTGTTCAGCAATTGATTTATCTTTGGCTAAAACCTAAAAACGATTCAAGCGTTTAAGATATTCTAGCAGCATTGCTAACTGACATGTGCATTTACAGAAGTTAAACAATTACAGAACTACCGCAAAATCTGACTGTGTTACCAACGGCAGGGACATGTCCCTACTGATAGGGAAATTTACTCATATTTCACGGAAGTGGAGCCGTAGGGATGAAATATTGAAACCGTATTCTTGAAAACATATGCTTTATGATGCTTGAAGTTGCCTTAATGGTTGATCGCCTTTTCTGACTGTAAATCACTTAACATTGCATGACATATAATATAATGAGAAACTGTCAAAGAACCAAATTCATAGAGCAAGTATAAGAATAATCAATTGAGTCAATGCTATCTACTAGCGCTTACTAAGTTTAATTCAGTAGTTATGTAATTTCACTAAATTACGATGTAATAACAATTGAAACTCCACGCTTTTCGTTCCTATGGTCAATACTTTCTTCTCTTATTAAGCGTGAGCTATCTTAAATTCTGGTAATGATTGCTAATAGCCTATTAACTTACCTATGGAATTGGGAGTAAGGGCACGTACTTATTTGATAGCTCAAAATTACTCTGAACTTTGCATGAATTAAACAACCAATAATAATATTTTAAGACTTTTACTCAGAAATGTATTAACATATTCTACAATGTTGAATGGACTTACGGGTAAAATAAATTTTCTTCGCTTTCTCTTAAGATCATTGTATTTGCTGGTATATGGTTATGGTTGATTATACTATGGTTTCCGTTAAACCAACTTCGTCAGTCAGGACCTTTCAGTCAGAAAGACAAAACAATAAAATATATCACATATAAATTGGATTATTTTTAGTTGTCCAAAACATTGTAATCCTTGAGTTACAATTTCAATCTCCGAATGGATCTATGAGTCACCTGTAAAGTAAATATAGGTAACGAAGACAAAAACTTTCTTTCGTCACCTAGCTCGTTGTAGCCAGGTGAAACCGAGGGAACGTCTGAGGACGCTCAGTCAGGATAGTTGCCCACCGGGTTTGAACCAGCGTACCTACTCTTTGTAGATCTGAAGTCCTCGCCTTGTTGCCTCACAATAAATTAAAAAGCGTTGTTAGTGCACCTAGAACACTAGTAACATGATTCCACTTCAGTTTAACTGGAACGACACTAGCAAGCAGGAAAAATGACGTTTGTATGAAAGTTCGTATATTTAAGACTATAGTCTTATTTATGACTCGTAAATTAACTCGGAGGTTTTGAATTTAGATGTTATAAATAACTGGTTATGAAAGACATTTGAAAAGAAAAAGGTATGATTTGTCAATGAAGGACATTTCCTAGGCTAAATTACTGATAGAATCTCAAGGTACTTAATTTGTATGCATTTATTTTACCTTCGTAAGCTGTTCTTTTATGCACTTAGCTTTTATTATATTGTTTTGATTTTGTTATTTTTTCTGTACTAAAGTCCATGTATCTTCTTTTCGTCTACTTATTACAACCTAAGTTAGGATACTTGCCACTGGAATAGCATTTCAATGTACAAATTCTGTTGTGATACTACTGTTTCAAAATATACACGGCAGCCGTAGTCTTCTGTCACCCAAGACAATTTGTAAACTTCCAGTAATATTCACTTCTGACGAAGACCTTAAATATATATTTAAGAGATGCAACTTAATAGTTATTTAGCTCTAAAGTATGTAATTTTGGAGAAATTTTTGGATGCCGATGGACAAGCGAAGGAAGTGCGTCTCAACCACACTTCCTCAATTACACGCTTAACTCAAGTTACATTGAATCAGTCATTGTTGAAAGGGCCATATGTGCAATTTATTTCTAAGTAACCAAAGTACCCGCCGGTTGGAGTGGGGTGAATGCAATGTTGGCAATTATACTACTGCTACTACTACTAATACTACTAATACTACTACCACTACTACCACCACCACAACCACCGCCATCACCACAACCACCACCACCACCACTACTACTGCTATTACTACTACTGCTGCTGCCAAATACTACTATCATATTTAAATTAAAAAATTATACACTATTCAATTATTTTTGATTGTTGTTTCTACTTAAAACTGGAAACAATGTAGAATACAGTAGACTCTCGACTATCCGGCTTGCGATTATCCGGTCTCCGTACTATCCGGCCTAATTTTAAAAGAATACTGTACTTGTAAGTCAGACATTATAACATTTATCTTAAAATGTGTACAATACTGTACATATTTTTAGTTTTGCACTTCCTTTTTTCTGTAATAAATTATTAAAACGGATGGTACAGTACATAAGAAATGTTTCTAAAATACTGGCCTGTAGCAAGAGGTCAGAAAAAATGAATAAGGGCTGGCTTTGGTATAAGTTTTTAATGGTATGGGTGAGGTAGGAAGTGAGTATTTATTGAATTCCGGCCTATCCGGCTTTTTTGTTATCCGGCCTGCCCTTCCGTCACATTAGGCCGAATAGTAAGCAAATTAGTAAATTCGTGGGTCCGCAGGGCCACCCAGGAGGGACTTCTGGCCAATTTAGTTTACTTTCGTATGTAAATCAGAAAATTATATTTGATGAATTTAAATTATTGGAAGGGAATGAATTGAAAACTGTAAAAACATCAAAGCAACCGGCAAACAAACAGGAAACCCAGTAAAGGCAAAGTATATTGCAAAGATTAATAGTTAGTTAAATGTCCTATTTCGTTTATCGATGTAATGTTCCAGAGCTCAGATAATCTGTAATGCAATAACCAATATTAATATGAAATCATGGTGTTTTCTGTGTTATGTTTTCCAGGAATAATATTTTGAATTTGAATTATTTAATTATTATTAACTATTGAGATACTGATGTATTGGGAGTTAGAATGTAAAGGATTGTTGGGTATTAAGTAGGAAGCAAGGAGGAGTGGGAAATTTATTTGTCTTTTTACATTGTTTTCTTTAGTTCACAATGGTTCGGGTGTCATCAAATTTTGGAACGTTAATTGAACTGATTTCCTGATGTCATAGAACGATTAAATTTTGCAGAGCGACGTAAGTCCGGTGACAATACAATATTCCATTGTTAGTTTCATATATTTATATATTTTAGAAGCAAATTTTAATACAGTATTTTTTTTATTCTCAACTTCTTTATCCTAAAATAAATACTAGCCTGCAGCTACCCAGAGTTTTCCTGGTTGCAGAACACTTTAGGATTTGCATCACAAAGCATTTATCTGGATAAAATGTATCCGAACATCGAAATAACTCGAAACAAAAATAATAAACAACTTTTTACGGTCTTTTCTTAATCAATTCGCAATAAAAATAATTTGGTTTATGCAGGAATAAAAATAAAAGAATGGGGCGTGTCATTTCAAGAGTGTATAAAGTGACTGTCTATGAGAGTGCGCCCCATGCTTTTCTTTTTAGGCATGCATAAACAAAATTATTTTTTTACCTATTAGTACCAATTGATTAAGAAAAGAATGTCCTTAAAAGTTGATTATTATTTTCTTATAACTTGATTTGTTAATTTCATACTTTCAAGAGCGTTGTTGTGCTATTGCTCCTCTTACATGTCGTCCGTTCAGAATTTACTTGTGAGATGCGTTCTGTCCTTTGTGATAGTAGTAAGATAAGAGTTCTTGGCAAGTAATTTTATGTCTTATGATTTTGAGGTTGTAATGGGTCCTTTTGTACCTTGGAATCTGCAACCGTAAACAATAATAAAATATATATGAAGCGTTGCAGCTGTGCGGTCAAATCATAGGAAATCCCATTACATCCATTATAACTTCTCAGGGTCGCTCTTGCAGGTTCGAAGCTCGATGCTTTTTGATAACCTATACCTAATAAGTGCCCCAAAGCTACACCGTAGTGGTGACACAAAGCGAAGTTTGTAGAGAAATTTATCCACAATTGCTGCGGCGCTTTTCAACAGCCTGGGCAATGTAGACAATTCCTACACTACGCCTAGCTATAAAAGAAGACAAAGAAATGCCACAACAAAATTAGTATATTATTAGAGGATTAAAACATAATACATTTGCGTCTTGATTACCTCTGTATTACTTCTGCATCTTGTACCCAACAAGTGCTACTTACATACAAAATACATGCAATTAACTGGTAGACTTGAACTTTTCTCTCTCTGCTTACATTTAAATTCAATGTCGAATACATTAGCAATTGCTTTTTAACATTTTCCAAACCAGTGCCATTGATTCCATATTGCACTTTACAAATAAATAAGATATAAAAAAGTTACTCCCTTCGTTTCTGCAGTGACAAAAGTACAGCCATCTAGCGAGCACCTCGGGAAACTCTTAATATATTGTTGGCAGTATAACGAGGTCATTACATAAGCTTCCCCCATCGTTTAAAAAAAAATTGTTAAACATGATAAAATTCATTAAAGTAATTTTTCACATAATAACATTATAAATTAAATATTTCATTTCATTAATTAACTCCGTATGTTTAGTTAATTAAAATAAATTAATCAATATCCTCTGTTAATTCATTGACAATATGTTTAACTTTAAACAAAATAAATTAAACTTCCTTCTTTTACACTTTCAAATAATATCTTGTTTTGATAAAATAAGAGCTTTAAATCACTAACATAAATTGCTCAATAAAATTTAAATAATATAACATAAATTAAATATTTCCCTTCATTACTTATTACATGTATCTATTAATAATCGTCATGTTATTTCATTCACACATTAATTATTTGCTATGAAGATAGTCTTGTAGACATTACTTCATGATTGTTCACATATATTCACCAATTCTCTATAATGTTATTTGAATGGATTGATGTACTTGGTATATATCTACCTTTTCTTGAATTCCAAATTTCTTCTTCAAATTGTCCCTCTTTACTGTTTTTCCACCTTTGGTGCTTTTGTCACTACGGAAATTCTGTAGTATATTCATTATTTTTCTTCTGTACCAGGTTAATGATAGTTTTTCCACTTCTGTTATTCGATTCCATAATTTCCTCCCATATAATTCATCCACCTTATTTCTCACACTTTTCTTTCTCCTAAACCATTCTTTATACATCTGCTCCATATCTTCCGTTTGGTTGTTTTTCCTTTCCCTTTTCCACAATGTATTTCGAAAACCATTTTCTATCACATTCCTGGGTGATCCATCCACTTTAGTACTTCCAGAAATAATATGGATATAATTCTTCCCATATACATTCCTTAAGTACGATGGAATTACATCATACACTCCAATTTGTTTTTGTTTTTTTTTATTTTTCATAAAATCACCTTCCCCTATATCCAGGTTTAAGGGATTTCTTGATAATGGCTGAGGTATACTTTTCTTTTTAGATTTCCGAGATTTTCGAAAAGTTCGGTTCTTCAAGTTGCTTCCCTTTCTGTTTATACGAGACTTCTTTCTAAACATGTCCTTTATTTTTTGTTGTAATTGGTTTTCTTTATGTTTTTTTTACTCATCCATTTTCCATGAATTTTACTTTTGTTTTTCTTTTTTCTACATCGGTTACCTTTCTCACTAGCTGCTTTACATTTTACAGAAAGATTCGTCTGTTGAGTTCGGTCTTTGTCAGGTAGTTCGTTCAATCTTTCTTTAGCACGCTTTGCATCATTACTTCTTTTTTCTCTGTTTCCGTTTTCTTTTCTTTCTTTTGTTTTTAACCGTATCTTGAGTATTCCCCTTATTCATCACCTTGTTTATGTGAGTATCAATTATTGGATTACCCACATCTTCCTGTGGTTTCTCAATTAGAGCCCTACATTTCATTTTCCACGTGTCAATATTTTGATCATTCGGTTTCTTCTTTCGGTCCGTCTTCCAGAATAATCTGTGCTTTTGACCCCTACTACTCCGTTTATGCTGTCGCTTCTTAGGAACTAATTCACAATTTTCATCACTCATGAGTCCTTCTTTTCCTTGGAGATAATTAAGATTATTTTCACTGTATGATACACCATGGCTACATTGGAAAATTTCATGCTTAGTAGCATCAACATTGTTTGTAATTAATTGGGTACACCTTAACTCTGAAATTCGCCTTTGCTTTTTCATCCCAGATGTTGCATGAATAAAATCCATTTGAATATTCTTTTCTTCACAAATCCCTCTCAAAACTTTACCCCTTTGAACATTAATATGCAATTTAGATGACCCACAAATTTCACTATTCCATTTACTTTTCTCCATAGAAACCACTTCCGTTTGTAGCAACTCCTTTTCTTCCTTTTCTTTTCTTGCAACTTTTGCCGATATACTTACATTATCCATAGCGTCAATATTTACAATTTTTCTTTTCATAGACTGCATGTGAATATCCAAATTTTCTGTTATATTGGATACTTTGTAATCGACCTGATTACCCATCTCATTGAGTGACGGATTTAATGCTTCGAATTGTTCTTTAAGGTTTTGTTCTTTTCTACGCCTACGTTCTTCTTTCAATTTTTCCTTCTTCTTTCGTTCTTGAAACATCTTTTCCATCATACAAAGCATTTTCCGTAAAAGAAGATTAGACATCACCTCTTCATCTTCGCATCTCTCGCTTTGTATTAGAGGATTGACGCGTTTCTGAGATGGACTTCCAACGTCATTTTCTGAATCAGAATTATCCTCACTTGGTATCTTGTTATCCATGTTAATCGAGCCGCCATATTGGGTAGCCATTCTGTAATGGGTCCTTTTGTACCTTGGAATCTGCAACCGTAAATAATAATAAATTATATATGAAGCGTTGCAGCTGTGCGGTCAATCCATAGGAAATCCCATTACATCCATTATAACTTCTCAGGGTCGCTCTTGCAGGTTCGAAGCTCGATGCTTTTTGATAACCTATACCTAATAAGTGCCCCAAAGCTACACCGTAGTGGTGACACAAAGCGAAGTTTGTAGAGAAATGTATCCACAATTGCTGCGGTGCTTTTCAACAGCCTGGGCAATGTAGACAATTCCTACACTACGCCTAGCTATAAAAGAAGACGAAGAAATGCCACAACAAAATTAGTATATTATTAGAGGATTAAAACATAATACATTTGCGTCTTGATTACCTCTGTATTACCTCTGCATCTTGTATTTTTTTTTTAAGTCTACCCATTCAAAGGGGTACACCCTTTCTTTGGGGAGGGAATTTATTTCATAAGGGGTTTTCATTTTATTATGGAGGGCTAATGAGAGTTTGGGCTATCCTTTATTCATAAACATAAGTTTGGGCATCACTTTCTTATTCACATTTGATTTCTTGGCATTTTTTGGTTTCCAAGTTCCGGTGGCATCTCTGTAGCTGGTCCATCCTGCAATATATCACATACAACACAGACAGTTCTAAAAGTTATAGGTATCATCCACAGGTTATAGGTATCATATCAGATACACAAAGGTGGCTTTAGAATTGGTGATTATCTAACACACAATATAATAACAGTTGAGGTGAGAAAGGTAGGAATATATTGTGAGTTACACAAATATAAATTTCAACTAAATGGTGAGGTGATAGATGTATGAAGTGCACTTAAACGAGACAAACACGGTTAGGGAGTTAGACAGACGAATGCTGGCTTATCTTCTGCTTCGGGGCTGCTCGAAGCTGATGTAAGACAAATGAGCCCTTGTTAGTGACAATGATGAAACACTAGTGCTGTGATGGATAAACGTGCGGTGATAAATGATTTGTGCGATATATGGCCAGATCAGGTTGAAGCGGGTCGTTATCTGCGAGGCTATGAGAGAATATGGTCAGTAAGTGCTGTAATGGAGAATAGGTATATTTTGGAGGTGAGTCGTGGATGGCGTCTTGTTGGAAGGTATCTAGAAATAGAGGGTTTCCCTGAGCTATTGCCTTTGTGACGTATTTTGTGCGGAGTGTTTCCAGAAATGCTGTAACTCGAGGAAAGTCCATTTGCTGATACAAGTCTTCAGTTGGAGAAGGAAGTTTGATTCTGTAAGCCAATCTCAGAGCATGTCTTTCGGAAATGGCAAGACGTTCGTATAGGTCATTCGGAGCAGCGATCCAACTGGTGTTTCCATACGTTAATGCTGGGCGTATGAAAACTTTATATGTTTTGATGACAGTCTGAGTATGTAAGCCCCAGGAAGTGCCAACCAATCTTTTCAGTAAGTTAAGACGTTGTGTAGCCTGTTTGCGAATTTTCTGCATATGCGGTTTCCAAGATAGTTTGGTATCGAATATGACCCCTAGATATGTGGCCTGTGGATGATGTCTGACAGGAGTTTCGTTTACTTTGATCTGAAAGAGATTGGGGTTTCGGCGGATACGAGAGCGACATCGAGGTGGAAGGATGATAAGAGCTTGTGTTTTCTGTGCATTGATAGTCAGTTTCCATTTTGTGCACCAGTTTGTGAAGGCATTAACAGCAGGTTGTAGGGTTGTGTTGATTGAATGAATAGTGTGGCCAGTGGTGAGGAAGGCTGTGTCATCAGCATACTGATAGAGCGATATTTGTGGTGGGAGTTGCGGCATGTCTGAAACATACATGATATATAATAGTGGTGAAA
>JAGDQP010025683.1:8977-26686 GCA_022664845.1 Lepisma saccharinum
CGCCCTTGCTCATATGTTAACATGGAATCCCATTGGGGAAATCTAACCAACAATATTATTTTCACAGTGTGAAGTTGAAATTATTCAATGATCGTGAAGATATATCACTCAAAACATGGTACAATATCGATAACATAATGTAAAATAAAATCTTAAACTATTAAAATATTTAAACTCAAATACTTCGGCACGGTCATTCATTTTAAACTTGCAACACGTGATCAATTCTACACATTTGTCCCAACCCCCAAGTGAAGAAGCAATTTTGGCATGCAGTATCCTGCTATGCTTTCTTTTCAACATGGCAGCAGCGCGCAACCGAACGGTGGGTTAAGTGACCATCTGGTCCTCCGTTGCTCCGTTCACTTCAATGCTCCATTGAAGGGGGAATTCGGATAACCATCGACGGAGAAAGGGTACGGAATGCGGCATAAAGTGCCAATTCGGAAAGGGGGTATGAAAACGAAGAACGAACGCTTATAGATAAGTGAGATTCTCGAGTGTTTACAATAGTGAGATTCTGGTGGAATTCGAGCCCTAATTTAGTGGGGAACCGGATCGGTTTGTTGGCAACACTGAAGCCATTCAGTGCGAATGTTATGTTTATATTTTGAGTGAGACTGAGATATGCATTTTGTTTGAAAAGGATACTCATGCAGTTGATTTAAGTAGGTTCATCTATATCCATATTTGCAATGGGCTCGATTGGTAAAAATGTGGTGGATAATACCTTATCGATGTTGAGGGGACTTCCTCGTGTATCACTTTCGAACATACGTGATCTTCCAGGTTCGAAGAAAACTGTAAGTTTGTAAGGAAGTGTAGTTGTTAGGCTAGGAAATGTACTCTCATTGTTGATATGTAGTTAATCTACGATAAGAATTAAAACTTCATATGTGGCACGTGAGGTCGCTGGTTCGAATTCCGTCTGGGAAATAACGTGTAGGGTGACCCACCAGTTTGCGGCCACTTAATGATCCTCGGTGTCACTAGTTTACGTCGGGCTTGACCTTTCCGAACGAAATAAGTTGGCCTAAAACCAAACCAGAATCACTTAAAACACACACTGCCAGCATCCCAGCCGTTTGCGCAATTGTTTTCTTGCACTTTTCGTAGATTATTTTAAGTTAGTGACCATACAAACGTGGAGGTTAGGTGCGGTCACGTATCTTTTACGTAATATATTTTCGTATGTTTCATTTATTTTTCGTAAATCATCTTAAATTACTCAATAGATAAACGTGGATGTTAGGTGCGGTCATGTATTTTGACACATATTCACACTTACCTTCAGTACGCAGGCGTGCACACTGTCCCAATTTCCATTTTCGTGAAAATCGTGTACAATTGTTTCGGGGCCTTTTTCTTTCCTTACATAAATACTCTGCTAAATAACCTTCAAAATGCACTTTCCCTCGTCATTTCCATACGATTCAATAAAACTACCGCAAGAAATGTCAGAACCGTCACAAAGACGCGCCATTTTAACACTGCCTTACCGTCTTCCACATGACAACTAACTCTACGCAAAATAGTTCCTTCCGACACAACATGCAGTGCGTCCTGAAACATCTTAAAAACACACAACAATATTATTATTCACTTATAATGTTACACACATTACTATTTTGCTCCCAATTACTCACAAACATCACGCAGTTATCTCAATTCATCCTGTAAATTTCTAGAAATGGGTCCCTCACTACTATAGTTAACCCAGTAAGTCAGGTTCATGAATCGGAATCATGGTAATGTTACGTCATAGTGAGTTTGCTACAAAAATCACGGGCAGTATGTCGAGTGAGCGATAGCGAACGACGGCGGGTTAGAAAAAGCCAGGTTCGTTTTCTTTTTCATTATACGCGGTACATATCACTTTAATAGAAACCACCTGTGACTGCTCTATTTATGATTCCAAATGGAACGCCCGACGTATACTAAAGAGACCCTACGCCGGGGCTTCCTTGTGACTATCCCGTTTTTTAGTATTTTTCAAAATCTAATTGCAGTATTAGAAATTTTCGAACATGGTTCCTAGTATTCACTAGACCCTACCTAAAATGGTGTTATGACTTTCGAGATGTTAGTGCCTATGTATTCTTAAGGCACTATATTTACTTAATACTTTGTATTTTAAGACCTGATCAGTACTCTTGAGTGCCTTTGCAAGTTCTTTTTGAGACCTACATGTCATAACGCTCACTACCTCGAAGGATCTTTGGTTACCAGTCTGCCTCTGAACACTTATTATCCAGAACACAGAGCTAATCAGGAAATCATATGAGAATAAAGAAAGAAAAGCTATTAAGATTACACCGTCTATTGTGGGCTAGTGTGCTGGACGGCTCAGTGAAATTGAGAAGGTTGAGCGGCAATTCAGATCCTGCTCGGACCGCGGTGGCTCGGTGGTAGAACGCTCACCTTTAGTACGTGCGGTCCTTCGTTCGACCCCGGCCCGTACCCATGTAGTGGACAAACACTATGTGCGTGGCTTTTCCAGGCTGGGTTCTGCCCGTTCCTCTGAGTTTTTCTATTCCACCAATTTCCCCATCATTCATTCGGCCTGAGCCAAAGTTGCCTAAAGTCCTTAAAAGATTACTTTTTAAAAATCAGATCCTGCTTAGACGTATCAGTGAGACTATCCCGAATGGGGTTCTCCGTCATTTTTCTCATTCTCTTCTATGAATGGCGGAATGCCGAACCACGCTGCTGTACGAATCCAGTACACATATCATGAAGTGAGCGACCACCCACATACAACAAGTCCACTCCAAGTCTCCTGATTCAACAGTAGTGCCATACCGTTACCGACTGAGGTCTGTATACGGCTTCATATTTACATACATTAACATATTTTTGTAAAGCCCGCTTGGACCCAGCTGGGCTGTTTTTTCTTTGTTTTTGTTTTTTTTAATACCCGAGTTTTTTCGAACCCTGCCTTACAGTGTCGTAAAATCAAAGATGCCTGAGTTCCTTGCTGAAGGCATACTAGGGCTAGGCCCAAGCCTGGTTTTATTTCTTAAGCCTTTTCTTATTCTATTTCTTAATCCTCAGAACTGTCAGCCCCACAAGATTCACACAGAAAATCGTTTCCTTCATCCGAATCCAAGGAATAGAAAATCATAGAAGATTGCTAAAATGTCTTAAACGCACACAAACATTCTGTAATCCAGACGCTTTTTGTAGGGTGAGTTGCAAGACTCGCTGCTTTGTAATCAAGTTGTCCTGGGTTCGGTTTCTTGTGGGAATACACATAGCACGGAACCTACCTTAAACTGTAGCTTCCGTCCTTATTGGATCTTTATCCAATGAAAGGCATTGGCAAACCACTATCAGTTCACCTGCCCAGGGACCTTCAGGTCAGGACCTGCCTTCGGACAGAATACTCATTATCATATATATATATATAAAGTTAGAATTGTTGAAAGTTGAAAACGTGCCATAGTCGGATTTCGTCGAGTTCAAGAGAATATTATCAAAAGACGAAAATAATCGCGACCTCGAGGTGGCCAGCGGGCTCGCTTTCTGTACATGCGGTCAGGAGTCAGTTTATGAAAACTGTAGGTTCCGTCCTTAGAAGGTCGTAAGATTTCGGGACTGTATGACTGCAGAACCGGAAAAGTTTGTATGAAGGAACGAAATCCGGAAGAAATTAAATCTCATCTACTGTACTTAAAAAAGCCTAAGCCGCTCGCTTGTTTCAAAGGCACATTGAAATGCAGCAGTGAACTGCTTTAAAACTGTTTTTTATTTGGATGTCATGTAACCTACACAAGACTTTGAACGTGTAAATACTACTTTAGATAACGGTTCAGAGGGTCACCTAAGAAATTACACAATGCACAAATGTACTGCCTCCGTCAACTGAACGAGCTTCCATTGCACCAGAGTTTCAGAAACATGAACACAAACAAGTACGAATCTGATAGATTCTGTACAACAGGATTCGTGCCTCGAAAATTCAGGATGAGTTGAATATAATGCTGGGAACGCTCACATTATCTTCAAATAATACTTACGTACAATGCGAGCCGTTAGAGAATCACTAGCAATAACGCCGAGTGGATCTAATCCTGATTCTGATATCGTGAAACACTGTAATTGACTAGACACAAAAGTTCCAACAACAGACATAGAAAGTGGACAAGAAATTCTATAAATGGGTTGAAATATTGGAATCAAAATAAGAGGACAAAAAAAAAAATATGTATAGAGTATCTAACAACGCAGATTCGAATGAAAAGACGAACGTGAAACATCCAGTTCCGCAGAAAATGATTTGAACATTACATTGTCATCCGCAGACATTCAGCTAAGTGATTTGTTACGTGAAGAAGTTACTGAAGAAGGGAGATTGGTTGTTAGTTGCCTATTAAAAAAAGAGAAGTATTGTTGGGCGAGTCAAGGAGAAATATCTAAATAGCTTGGCTTGTAAAATTAGCTTGCTTTATATATTGAACACAGCAAACTTTACTGGCCGCCAACTACGATGCTGATATCGAGGATGACCAAATCCAAAAATTCATTAGCAAATAAGATGAGCACCAAAATGAATGTCTCTTACTACCAATTCAAAGAATCCTTCCAATAGTAGCAAGAAACTGTCATGTAAAATTTAAGTTAAAAAAAAAAATACTGTTGCAATACCGAAGGACTTTTTTTTTTTTATATACACACATTGTCTACTAGAGGTGTAGACCATAACTAGTAAATAGTATTGTAAATTTTATTTTCATATGTGAGAAACTAAAGATGTTTTGAATTTACTTAGTGCCTTCAGACAACTCAGATTTGGGTCGACTAAATATATGTTACAATATCATATTATGTTTGATGTTGCTATATTTCTGTCTTCTACTAAAAAATACGAAGAGAGATTTTAACATGTTAGTCGGTCCCCTTATGTGTTTCAAATAGGATCTACGTAATATAATGGCAGTACGGTATATCAAGCTGCTAACAATACAAGAATATAGTGCAATTCTTTATGACGCGTCTGTGAAAACAGGAGGCCAGAACTGGAACGTGTAATGGCCACTAGTGGTGCAAAATGCATGTTCCTAGATAACGTACTTTTTAAACATTCAACAAAACAAATATTATTTTCACAAATTATACAATAAATTCGTATTCAACAAGGATTATTAAAATTGCATAGACATATTTTTCTTATGTGCCTCAAGTCTGCTAGTGCCAAGGCATTTAATTTTAACTTCAAAGTTTTGCTTAAAATTGCCAAAACCTGTGCATCTACCTTAGTAGAATGTGAAAATCTTTTTCATGGTAATGGGACATAGGCATGCATTACACAGGCCCGATTCCAACCACTCTTGACACAGTGATGTAGGCGACTCTCATTTATGTTTTTATTTATGTTTTCGTCGTTAGAAAATATCACTAATTAACATTTCCATGGTAGACTTTAGAAACATACTCTTTGTTTTGTAACTTGTGAAATGTTACACTATTTTATTACAAATCTGGTACGATGAGAGACGGTAGTGCTTTTAAGATTTAAGACAAATTAGAATATTAAACTCGTCGTTTTCATGGTAACGAGACTTTTTTTTATTATTATTATTAGTTTATATTCGCACTTCGTTTGAGAACGAGTAAATTGGCATCAGCCAAACTTTTGGTATTCATAGAGGCGACTACACTGAACGTTTTAGCCATGATAAAATTTTACTACATTTAATGTTTCCATTGTTGTGAGATTTCTGACAAATTCCGCGTGCTGAAATCTTAAATTATGCGTTCACTTCTGACTTATTTGAGTAAGTGATGAGTCAACTTCGACGTGGTTTATTACGCGTCAAACACAGGTGTTTGAGCTAAGTGTTCGGTTTTGTGCAATTTCCAGAGGGGAGAATATCTTAGAACGTAGAATACCGTATTTTATATCCCTTCATATCCTAGGCTTTGAGAAATTTTAGAAAACAGAGCTACGGAAGATTTCTGCAGAGAGAGGAAATAGGATTTGAGAAATTGTAGAAAACAGAGCTACGGAAGATTTTTACAGAGAGGGGGAAATTCCAACCATTCCCCGCTTCAAATCGAACATTGGTTAGAGTACAACTAATAATAAGGTGAGCCTTATAATTTGCTAAAGCTATGCTTGTGTCAACCGATATTTATGTGAGACTTATTTGGAGCGTGCGTCCGTGGTTTGATGACAGATCATCCGTAAGGTCCTGGATTCAAAGCTAACTTTTACCGGGGGTTTCTCTAAACCACACTAGGCTAATGCTAGGATGGTATCTTGGAAATTAGTCCTTTTCACATTTATTTTCTCTGCTCTAGCCCGTCTGAGCCTAAGATATGTAAAGACCGTAGATACAATTCAGTTCAATAGTAAACAGGTTTATGACTGAAAGGCGTGCACAGTTTTCATATGCTAGTCTTGTAAATATGGTAACCACTACATTTTTACCCTTGTCTTGAGAGCTTCTTATTCTTGCTTTTAATTTTTCAATCTAATAACCATACCGTGGTGGGTCTGTTTTAAAGGCGAAAATCCAATAACAAGTGATTACGTAACATCCAGTCCCTATTTCCGTCTTTTCGTCATTCGTTTCAGGGAAATCGAGAAGAAAATGTCAACAAAGGTATTCGTAAAATAAGGTTATTTTCATTCAAATTCGATTTTAATTTTAGAACCACCGCGGTCTAAAAGGAAGATCATCTAAGATCAACTTGAGGAGATACAAGCAAGTTAACACACCAGCCGACTTGACGAAGTTTTATGTCCATCTGATACCACAAGGCAAATGCTTGAATTGTGTGTTCTGGCCACTACTTCACCCGGAAAACTGTGCTCACCGAGGGACACAATCCTTACTACTTAAGATGGGCTATCAGTAACATCAATGAATATAAATTAATGACAGTAACAAGGATAGGCGAATCGTAGGACGACCATCACGATTAAGATTAAGACACATCTTTATAGCTAATATAGCACATCTTAAGTATTTGCTTTACTGTTAAGAAGTTCCATATTTTTTTGGAAATGTATGTGCATTTTTCTTTATATAAATGTTAAAAATAAGATCGAATAAAAGAATATCTCGATATCTTCTTGTTTGAAATTTAATTTGATTCCATATCGCTTTGTTACTTCTGTAATCTTCTGTAGTAGATGTCGTTAGTGCTATCGTCATAGACAGAACGTGATTAGTAGTACCTGCATATGTAAGATGCTTTGTTTATGTGTATCACTATGATTGCTTTTTATTCTTCCATGTAGACGAAACGAGGTCGGGGACAGCATGGAGGAAACAGGCATGGATGTGGGCAGAAAGGATCAGGACAGCGTCAGAATTTCATGCGAATTGGCTATGAAACCGGAAACAACCCTTTCTATTTACGGTTTCCATACGAAATGTCATACAACAGAGGACACCAGTAAGTACTCTTGAAACCTCGACAACACATAAGTGTGGTATGGAACTTTCATCTCTTCATTAATTTTGTTGTTGTTAATGTCTGTTTCTTAGCACTGAACATAGTTAATGGGTGTATAGCTGCTAGGTTTAAAATGGAGGTAGACTAAGATGTTATGATGATTTGAAATTAAGTGTGTGTAAGAAGGGAAGAATTTCATCACACTTTGTAAATCAGGATCTGGTTTCACTCACTATTTCTGATCAGTCTTTTGGTTGGCTCTTTTTCCAGTTGTTCTTTTGAGTTTGAAATATTGTTCCTCTGATATCGAAGAGACCTTCTGAAAGAACCTTCTTCATCCCCCACCAACTCGTCTATATAGATTTCTCTTAATATTGTTCATAGCTACAGCAATCTTCTTTCTCTATCTTTTGAAGATTCCTTCATCGCTTCAGTAAACAACAGTGTAGACCAGAAGTTTCAGTTTGTGAGGTCCGCGATGTGTTCTGTGGAAGCCCAGTAACCATTACTTATTTAATAGTATTACCCCTTTTTTTCACGTAACAAGTAAAACTATTTAGTTATATTTTTCAACAGTAGAATCTTTTTATTGACAATGGTTTCAGATTTACTTCCTTTTTCTGTTTAAGGGACAGAACTCAGTGGAGGCACATTTCTTTATCTCGGACAGTAACGGATGTAAAATACGAAAATTTTAGTAAGTTTGTTCGACACTCAAGAGTTGATAAAGTAGAAATAGTTCGTGGTAAACCATTTTCGCTGGTATTAGAAACCATAGTCGAGAGGAATTTTTGCCCTTCGTTTTATTTAATACTTTGTAGTATCCGATTCGTTTTGGGTGGGTGTCACCCTGTAGTATTTTCAATGAACTTGTAGTATTTCAGTCTCAATTTAATAATGCTTTAGCATTTCAGATAAGGGAGCGTGGGTTAATAAGAGAAAAACGGGATAATAAGAGTGGTAGTAATCATGTGCTCTTACTTGTAAGCATTGTACACAGACAAATTTTTAGTGTATTGATTTGTTATAGTAATGCGTCATTGTGTTCTGAGTTTTGTGTGAATATCAGTAAAATCCGTATTGCACATTTACAAAAGCAAACTCTATACTTAGAAATACCATTTATTGTCGTTGATAAAACACATTTTTGTTAACGTATTGAATTCATCTTTACATACGTTACGTAGCAGGAGTCAAATTATATTTGAAATATCTTCCGAGCTCCCAGTTGTCTACAAGTTTTCCTAGATATCTTTTTTCTCTTATTACCCCACTCTCTCCTACATTCTACTGCATCATTACGTCTGTAATACTGTACTATTAAAATTCAGCAAAATGGAATAATCGTTATTAGTCACCATTTTATTTCACCATGTGGAGGTTTACAGGAAGAAACCGCAAAGTATTACTAGTGGCGTCAACTCGTCCGCAATTTGGAAAAGATTGGAAACCACTGCTGTAAACGATGTCATACTCGAGAGTTTCCAAACTGGGGTCCGCAGACACTTTTAAGAGAAAACAGACTATGCCAATTTTTTTTTACTTATTTTTTTTTTATCTAGTTTCTTTCCATTCTAAAAGAAGTATTATGATCGCGGTGCTTTATTTGCTACCATGTTCTATCCAATGAAAGCATGAAACCAACAAAACTTTCTCGGCATATACAGACAAAAACTCCAGATTATGTTAAAAAATCAATGTTAAAAAAATAAGTAAAGCTGATGTGTTGTTGCGTAGCGATCATTTGAATTCGAATTTTATTTAAGACTTTTAGACAACTTTGGCTTAGGCTGTGTAGATAGATGGTAATGGGAGAATTGGTGGAATGAAGAAAGTGGGAGGAAACTGAACTGGAGAACCCCGAGAAAACTCACGCATACGGTGTTCTGCCACCACAAAGCTCACCTGACATGAGCTGGGATCGAACCAGAGGAACTGAAACGCTAGAGGTGAGCGCTTTACCAATTGATCCAACTCGGCTCCGTGTAGCGAACAAAAGACTGTGTATTCAGTCGGCGGTGGCAGTAATGAAAGTGCTTCATATGAAGTGTGTGTACTCATCGCTGAAAATGGGAAGCCACATACTATTGGCGAGGATTTAATAAGACCCGCTGCTCTAGTAATGGCCTCGGCAGTTCTGGGCGCAAGTCTTTGGGTTCAGTTGCATTATCAAATAATTCAGTAATAAGGATAGATCAAATGTTAGGAAGACCTTGCTAAACAGAATTAAAAATCGTAACTTTTTTGGTATCTAGTTGATTGAAAACTTCCAAATCACCAGGAATAGACAATATTCCAACCGGATTAGTTATAGCGAGAGATTGATAAGTGCTATATCGAGAAAGGAGGAGCTTCCAAAGGACTGTAATAATTACCGCGGAATGTCGTTACTTCTACCATGTTAGAAAATATTAAGTACTATTCTGTTAACACGCCGAAGTGTATATGTAGATGAAATAATTGGAGATCACCAATGTGGATTTAGAAGAAATAGATCCACGTTGGACCAGATTTTCGCCTTGAGACAAATATTGGAGAAGAAATGGGAATACAGTGGGACTGTTCACCACGTATTCATTGATTTTAAGAAAGCATATGATTCAATCAAAAGGGAAAAGTTATACAGTGTCCTGATACGATTTGGAACTCCGAAAAAACTTGTTCAGCTAGTGAAGATGTGTCTCAGCGACCCCATAAGCAGAGTACGGGTAGGTAATAATATGTCAGATAGTTTTCAAGATTCGCAACGGATTGAAACAGGGTGATGCCTTCTCACCATTACTGTTTAACTTTGCGTTAGAATATGCGATTTTAAAAATTAAAGGGGAACATTAAATGGTTTGAACCAACTGTTCGTATACGCGGGATGATGTAGATTTAATAGAGGATGATATAGATGCACTACAAAGCAACACTGTCTTAATAGAGGCGTGCGATGAGATAGGTCTACAGGTAAGCATAGAGAAAACAAAATACATGATAACAAGCCGAAACACAGGGAATGAGGGGAATAAGAACATAATAATTAAGGATGAAGTCCTAGAGAAAGTAAACAAATTTAAATACTTGTGAGCATATGTAACAAGCAAAAATGAGGTCACGGAAGAAATAAAAAGTCGCTTAGTATCGGGCAACACATGTTTCTATTCAGTCCAAAAACTTGTAACATCGTGATTAATATCAAGGAAACTGAAATTAAAAATATACAGAACGGTTATTCTGCCAGTAATACTTGACGAGTGCGAAAGTTGGAGTACGACCCTAGCAGATGAACATAAATTACGTGTGTTTGAAAATAAGCTTTTGAGAAAGATATACGGGACGAGATGACTGGAGAATGGAGGAGACTGCATAATGAAGAGTGGAGAACTCCACGGACTGTACGATTTACCAGATGATGTAAGAATAATGAAATCACGGCCACTAAGGTGGGCAGGCCATGTAACTCGGATGGGGTAAAAACGAATATTATATTCTATCCTGGTTGGAAAGTCGGATGGAAAGAGAACGTTGGGAAGACCGAGACGTCGTTGGGAGGACAATATTAGAAGAGATCTTCGAGAAGTAGGCGTTCGTGATGAAAACTGGCTTGATCTTGCCCAGGATAGAATCCAATAACGAACGTATGTTACTTCGGCGACGAACTTGCGAGTTCCGTGAATTGTGAATGATGCAAATTCAGTTGCTTTTACCTGTTATAATTATGAAAATTAATTGAATGAGAATTTCTCTGTAAACATCTACTGTCATATATCACATGCAGCAGAATTGTTTCAGATTGCCAAACAAGTTCATGTTTGACAATTGTATTAATTGGAATAAATGTATGAGTAAAACTAGCTCCATTTGCAGTGTGGTTCATGGCTGTATCAACAGGGAGCGATTTGCAGGAAAGAAGATGCTACCAGAACTCAGGATTTGCCTTGACAACGTAGTTCGGGTTTGAATTTTATTAAATCGCCATTTGAATTCTCGGTTATTTGGTTTAATTTGTGAAGTAAGATGGCTTTCCCGAGAAAAGGTATTGATCGATTAGTTGAACTGAGGGATGAAGTCCAGCTTCGACCTTCAAGACAAGTTCCACGACTTGTAACTGATTTTGCAGCTATCATACTTTGCTATCTTCAATCATGTGATTGCACTCAGTAAACCTGCAGGGACCAAGCATCACTATTTTCCAGTTGCAATAGAAAACTTAGGGCATTATTAAAAAGCTGAAGATTTGGGTTCAGAGATTAGACTTCTCGAGCAATTCCTTTCCATGGCAGTTTTCGTCCAGAGGTCAGAAGAAAATATTCCAAAGGAGATCCTCAATGTTATTAAGTTACATTTAGAGCAACTGCACTTGTCGCTAAGGGAGTATTTCCCGGTGACGCATAAAAGTGATAGGCGAATAAGAAATCCATTTGTGGATGGGCTATCAACCAACTTCTCTCTCACGCCACAAGAAGAAGATTGTTTGGCAGAACTTTTAACTGACAGCTCATTAAAATCACAGTTTTCGCAGTTGGAACTAGCTGACTTTTTGGTTAGAATGGAATGAATAGAAATTTATTCGTCTGTGTAGTACACACATGCCGTGACCTGTGATACATACGACTCATCAGTGTCTCTATACACGAGACAGGATATAATTAATTTTAAAAATTGTGTACAGTTAACATCACCATAAATTATTACATAAAGAAGTCATCACTCAAATAATCACTGACAGCATAATAACCCTTATTTAACAACAATCTGAATAGCTCAGATTTAAATTTATTAATATTTTCAGTACTCTTAAGGTAATTCAATAGTTTATTGTACAATCTGGTACACGAAGAGTAAACACTAGAATGAGTAGTTGCGATATTTGTCTTTCTGGAAAAACGATTCTATTTTGCCTTGTATGATAATTGTGTATATTTGTCATATAAGCAGACTATTTTTCATTGTAAATATTACGCTCTGATAGAGACATGGAACTACTAAAATTCTTTTAGGTTTAAACATCTTTACATAATGATCTGGGGCTCATGTTAAAAATTATTCTAACAATTTTCTTTCGTATACAAAATGTATTTACACCAACAAGTGATGCACCCCTAAATATTATTCCAAAACTAATGTGGGCATTTTATAGTTACGCCTAAGAATTTACTTTTATAAGTATATTCCAGACTTAAAGAATTTACTATTATGACGGAAACTTAAGCGGTCGGTGAGAAAGTTAAAAATGTAGGATTTTTTTTATTTATCTACATTTATGTTCAGACTGTTTATTGAAACCCACTCTATTAATAACGCAGTCATTGATTTTAAGTTACTTTCTGCTTCCTGATGAGTATCCTGAACTCAGGAAAAGCTTTGAAGTGCTTATTCCCTACTACTTATTTGTGTGATACCGGATTCTCCCACCTCACGTTTTTGAAATCAATGTTAAGAAATAAACTTGAAGTTAATATTGAAATTATCAGATTCATTGTTAACATTAAACTGTGTTTGATGTAATTGATATCATAATTTTTCCGAGTTTGTAACATATTTACTGTTTGTTTTATTTCAAAACTCACTGTCAGAAGTGATCCGTGAATTTTTTTAAGGGGTCCGCGAACAGGAAAGTTTTGGAACCACTATCTACCCAATGCCCTCTTCCTTATCTCCAACCTTGCCCTCTCACCGCCTTCTTCCACCACTTCCACAGTACTTGACCTCTCTTCCCAGATGATCTTTATATTTCGAAGGCCTCCACTCGTCCTTCAAGCTATCTTGTTCCCTTTGATTTGTGTGCCATGATCTTTGACTCGATCGAGTATGTATTGGAACTGTGAGTACACTCTGATTCTCACTTCCATGGTTTCAACATTCTAGCTCAGAGATCTTATCTTTATAATGGAGGGTGTTTTATATTGTGATGCATATTTTGGTAAAGTTGTAGTTTGTACTTTATATGGGGAAATAAAGCTTGTAATTCCACTTCTTTCTGTTACGTTATTCACTCTAATGCTTTCAACCCCAAGTGGTTGGCCCAGTTTCCACTTTTTTGAGTATGATTGCTAGTATGCCATAGATGAGGATAAAATTTATGGATAATTTCTTTGTTATTTTAGTAGTGAGTTTGTCTGCTGTTGAATTAAATGTATTAGTAGTAATGTGAGGTATCGTATATGCATCTGTTACAAATTAACAAACTGGAACAACTTCTTTCTTTAGTAATGCTAGAAACAGTAGGAGTTTTGTATAATATCTGGAGTGAGTAAATTCTTCCTGTAACTTGGTAAATTATTGCATTATATATTCTGATTAAAGCAATAATCGGAAAAAATAGAGTTGTTGAAAAAGAGAATTACCTTGAGCTTAAAGAACTTTACAGTTTCTTGAAAGTAGCCCGACGTATTTTTTTAATAGTAGAATCTGAACTGCTGCGTTTGATGTTAAGAATTCCGTTTATTTCTACTACGTTCTAAGTGGTTGTCTTCTGAACCATAGAGAGCATAAACTAACTTCTGTTACTGTTAATCAAATGTATTTATTTTTTGTAGCCTCAGGCGAGAATACCCTCCTGTTTCGCTTTTGCAACTTCAAAGGATGATCGACACGGACCGACTGGACATCTCTAAGCCAATTGACCTGGCAACCATATGTAATACTTGTTTGTATAGCTTTGCTCCTGATATTCGCCAATTTGGAGTACAGCTTACTGATGAGGTATGTTTAGAATGGATCCATAAATTCTGATACGGATAATTATAAAGGACGACTATTAAAAGAATGGAGATAAACTCACAAAGGTCTAAGAATAATGTTAATAACGTAGCCTGAGTATGATTTCAGTTGCTCTTTAAAGAGTTTATTATTATTTTACCAAAAAATTTTGTCTTGTTGTGAGAATCAGTAAGCTCCTTCATAATCGAATGGAAAACGCTTTCGGTGCTCGGTGACCCGGGTTGTGTTTTATATGGTTTACGGATTTTCAGTGAACCCCCTACATCATGAGAAGTGGAAATCTACTTAAGTAAAGAAGCAGAGAAAGTTAGGAAAGTCATAATTCATTGGGCTGATCACACGATATCCAATGAACGAAAGCTATTGCCCAATTTGAGATGTGGCACCGTAGTTTCATTTATGTAAATCAGTAGAATCATTAAGCCAAGTGTCGAAGAATACAGTTTAAAATTTAGTGAATTCGTGGTCTTAAAAATCCTCCTGAAGGTAAGGGGAGAAATGAAATTGAATTGAATATTTTAAATCATGTTTTCAAATCTAAATATTGTTTGAAAAGGGCTTATGTTGTCAATAAAACATTACAAGCATTAGTAAAGTAGAAAAATGTATTCAATCCTCGAGTAAAAATGCTTGCAGTTGGAGCACAAAACATTAGTACTTTTTAGCACTTGTCTTTAACGCATCGCTGACATATCTTGGTATTTAAGAAGAATATTCTGCCAGTATCCAGTTACTTCTGTTCAGGAACAGTTCTTTCTTCTTGTGTTTGATATGGAAATTTCCAAGGTCATTAAGTCTTCGGGATTCTTCCAGTCCTACCGAATTATTTGTTTCTTTTCTAAATTATTCTTTTTTTCAATCAGGTGAGCGTAGATTGCCAAGTTTGTAGCAGTGTAACTGCTTGATTATCTTGTTTCACGGCCCTTTACAATTTTTTATTGTAGTATGCCCAAAGCCATATTCACAATCACACGTTCCAGTTATGAGAAATTCTGGATTCAGTAGCTTACAAAATTTTAAGATGTGAAAAATTTATTTGATGTAAGAATGGCTTAACCACATTTGGAATAATTGGACCAACGGTGTGGATATTTTCAAAAAAATTCAAATGATTAATCGATGTTTTAATTAGACTTGATTAATTGTTTTATCATAATTGTAAAAGCATCATTCATTATTCGTGTTAAGAATTAATGCTGTTTAATTCGAATTGGGTTAATAAAAGTGAAGAATTCTTATTATTTATTATATTAATGTGTGACCGTATAGAAGCCTATATTAAGCATTAGAGGGGTTAAAAAGTAGAAACAGCGTAGATTTTCTTTGTCTTTGCTGTTGGTAACGTCACATAAAGGCGACAATTTGTCCATAAACTTTTCTTTATTCATGACCAAAGAAGGTAAGGTCGTAGTTTCCTTTGTGTAGAGTAATTTTGTCTTTATATACAATTTGATACAAACATATGTACGTAAGGTTGATTTCACTGTTATACTTTGTCAATAAGCTCTGTTGAAAATCGTAAGAAGGGTTGCTAAACTCATTGCTTAGATTGATAACGCAACCCTTGGCTATGTATGCGTTTAGACATAGACAAAGAAGAGTCGCGTTTCACCACTCGTTCGACTCACATCAGAACACATCAGGGATTGCGTATCCTAGTTTTTGCATCGCAGTTTCGTTGAGGTTTTAAACTGCCAAAAACTGTTTCAAAAACACTTTGCCTCATCGTCTCGCCAAAACTTGTATATTGAAGAGTATTTTTCTGTTTTTGTGCATTCAAAAATAGCAGTTTGTTTCATTTTTTTCCGTGTAGACACAGAGAAACGAAACATCGTGTGCTATCATGGTGCACATTTGAGTGCAAGTTAATTGGTGTTTAACTTCAGGTACTCGGTTATTACAGTTACTGTTATCTTCTGTTTGTTCGTACTCATCAAACTGAGTGAAACGTGTGAGCGGAAAAAATATATTTTTGCCAATGTGCAGTAAAGTGCCCCAACGGATACTCGACCCATGTTGATGACTTCATATTGTCTCGTTTTTTTTTCTCGGTTTGTGCAAGTTAGTGGAAGTGGAATTGTCATAACCAAAGAGTAATAATATTAAACATATTTAATGGTGGTAATATTCTCGTCGTGGGGTTTGTGACATTCTGTCCAGCGAACGGAACATACTTCGAGGGACGTCATCAAGGGAAGAATTTATACAGGATTGAAAACTCCGACGCATTTAAGTTTTGCTAAGGTGTGAAAACCCAGCGTTTGTGTGTCGTGATCTTCAGTTTTCCCTTCCTACTTATAGTAACATATTTTCCTGTGTTTACGAAAGTAAGCATTTGCCACATTTCTTTGCAGGTTTGTTACCACAGGGGAAAAAAATGTTTCAGATTTTATCATATGTGGGTGAGTGTTGGTCAGGGTACACTTTCAGTACTAACCTGCATAATGTGAAATGAAAAATTAAAATCTTGCAAGTTTTCGCCAAACTTGCCGGTTCACGATTGTCGGTAGGAAACGGGTTCAGATCCAGGGCATTGTCATTCGTGGGAAGGCTTTCAGGACTTCCTCCTAAATTTCTCAGTCACACCAGGCTATTATCGGGGTGGTGTTAAATATAGAAAGACTGGCTTTGCTACCTTTCTAATACCTATTCCCACGATTAATGTAGAAAGTGTATTTCCTGGAGACTGAACGTGCTATCCTAAATGCGCTCTCGCTCTCTCTCTCTCTCACACACACACACACACACACACACACATATATATATATATATATATATATATATATATATATATATATGAGTGTGTGTGTGTGAGAGAGAGAGAGAGAGTAGTTGGAACAACCGTCAGGGCACACGTTCTACTACAAAGGAACAGAAACTGGAAAAGCGACAGGCGTTGGCTTTATAATTAATAAAGACCTGAAGTCACGAATCACAGAAATTGAAGGAATTTCAGATAGAATCGCACGGGTAGTAATAAAAATTAACAAGAGATACAGTATGGAAATTATACAAGTGTACGCTCCAACAACCTCGCACCCGGAGGAGGAAGTCGAAGACCTATACGAGGAGATTCAGAAGATTTTGGATAGTAGCAAATCGCATTACAAAATTGTAATGGGAGACTTCAATGCGAAAGTAGGAACCAAGCTGAGCAGTGACACGAAAGTGGGAAACTTTGGATTTGGCAAAAGAAACAAGAGAGGAGAGAAATTAGTGGAATTCTCAGAAGCCAACAGACTGTTCATTTCCAATACATTTTTCAAGAAACCGCCCCAGAGGAAGTGGACATGGAAAGGCCCAAATGGGACCAAAAACGAAATAGACTACGTTCTATCAAATAACAGGGCAATTGTGCAAGACGTGTCTGTTCTAAACAGTTTCAAAATCTCGAGTGATCATAGGATGGTGAGATGTAAGCTGAAACTAAATACTAGACTAGAGAGAAAGAAGCTTATCAGAGGAAAACCGTCAGTTTTAGATCTGGAAAATCTTGGAAAACACAGACAGACATTCGAGATAGAACTAAGCAACAGATTCAGCGCCTTGGAAGAGTTAGAGGATGAAGAAGACATCGATAGCAGAAATAAAATA